>BMAW01051769.1:128027-190214 GCA_019974015.1 Nephila pilipes
TATATATATATATATATATATATATATATATATATATATATATATATGGCCAATAAGATGCATTGGAGGAGGGTTGGTATCATAAAACTAGTTTAACCCCACAATTCAGTCCCCAGTCTGAATATACATGTTTTGTTTTGTTGAGTATTCGAATTATTCTTTGGTTCAAATTAGTTTCAAATTTGATTCAATTTCAACTTTTTTACTTAGTTCTATAAATGTTTTTTTTTTTTTTTTTGTTGATTTTTTCAGTTTTAATTGTTCTCTTACTTTTATGTTTTTTAATGATAAATTCATTGCTTTATCTTATATACACACACACACACACACACATATATATATATATATATATATATATATATATAATAAGTGGGTTGCAAGTATGAAGGAAGAAATATGTTTCGATAAAATAATAACGCCCAAGATGCGGGTCCGGCCCAAATAATTCTGCAAAACTGAAACTAAAGTAAAATAAAACTCTGTGCTCTCCCAATTTAGACTGAATTATTCTTTTGGTGTAATCGAGAAATTATTCGATTATTAGAACTCTTATTCCGTAAAAGAACACGGAATAAAGTCTTCAAAGAGAATATTCAAAGCTCTATTTAAGTGACCAATTTTAGTCGATAGCTGTATGAAAACTAAAACTAATTTCACGTGTTTTTTTCCGTCATTATTGGCAAGGCAGGTATTATTCATGAGCCGTGGCAATGAGAGTACAATCCCCAACAAAGAAATGTCATTTTCGATATAATTTTCAACTTTCACGCCCTCGTTCCCCCTAATCACTTGCTATTAGTTGAGCAGTGAAATAGAGCGTCCTTACATATGAAATGCACTTAATCCCTCTTCATAAAGACAGGAACTCCCAGTCAGGGACTCAATGTGTCCGACCCCCAGCGAAAGGGTAATTGGCAGACGACAAAGCTTCCTATACGAACCACCCCTTTAATTTCACTCAACAGTCCCCAGATTTTCCGAGAGCCTGTTGTGACGACGTTCAGCTTCCGCACCTAGTTGCCAGATTTATTAGTTTTGACGCAAAGCGGAAAGGAAAATTTAATTGAACGGATAGAGAACGATGCAGTTTCACAATGTAGATAGTTCCTCCAGGCATCCCTGCATCGTTGTAAGTGTTTACCAACAAGTGTGGATGGGATAAATGGTCACCTGTATCAGATGGAGGAGTATATTCAGAGTAAACAATTTCAGAAAAAGCAGCACAATTCAATTTATATGTGCGTGTGAATTGTATGGATTGTATAGTTTTAGTTTCCTTTTTAATATCCCTCTCTTTTTTGAAATTTCATTTATATATATATATATATATATATATATATATATATATATATATGTTATTAGATTTAACGTCTTATAAAAATTAAGTCTTAATTAAAAAAAAACAATTTACAAAAACCAAATCAATTTACCAACGTAATGGAGAATATGGATAGAATCAAAACATGAACATAAAAAGAAGTTTTTCTCAATTGTGGAGACCCAGATATATATTTTTGAAAAATGCGCTTTTAAAAGTGTCACTTAGTGAAAAAAAATGTTTTTTTTTTTTCAGTGAAAAACATCGATATGTATATATATCGATATGATATGACTTGTACTTTATTAAAAATACAAGTCAAACAAAATGCTCTAAAATTTAAACTGCGCAAACGAGATACCTGTTCTTTAGTTGCCGGATATTTCGAGCAAAAACTTTTGATTGCATAAAATGAATAATACACAATATTAATTGAAAACTCCCGATTAATTTCCTAAAACACTTCATTTGTGTCTTTAAATTTAAATTGAATGTAAATTAAATAATCACGTTTAATACAAATCTACAATTTCAATAAAAAATATATAATAAAAATATATAATTTCATCCACTTTTTATTCTCTGCTTTTTTATACTTTCAATTTCAATTAATTTTAAATTCTGTTCTATGAACCTGTTTCTCTACATAAAGTTCGCTGGGGGATATTTTTCTTAGTAAAATCTATATTTTTTATACGATAGAATATTTGCAAAAGAAGGCAATTCAAGTAGATATTCAGCAAAATTCAGGCAATGATTGATTATATTACGTCATGCTAAATCCACTGGTGATGACGTAAGAACAGTTCTAAAGGAAAATATCTGGTAAGGGAAGGAGAGAGCTAATTGCTATTATAGAACATGTACAATGAGCTTCAGTTTACTTCTGGAAAATTATGAAAAAAGGAATAGTTTAAACACAGCTCTTCTACTGACAAACAGGATGTTTTTTTTAATGCAATCTTAAAAGATTCAATCCCCGTTGAAGAGCAATTGAGCCACTCACTTAAATTTTGAATAAGTTACATCCTCAGTCCAATCGACACAACAATCCTATGAAAAGCATAAAAATTCATTTGATCAGCTTAAAACATGCAGTCATTTATTTAAATTCAGTAAAGTGGTTATTCTTTTACATTTATTATTAATATTATCGATAATGAATGAAAACAATGAAAATGAACTACAAAAGATATAACAAGAATCCGTTAATTACCGAAATAACATGGACCTAGACGTTGAACAGAACCAGAAACAGATACCACCAAATGGCACAATTAAGAAGCAGATACTAAGTTAAATTATCATAATTAACAACAAAATACTTCAGTCCAACTTTCCTTTTTAATCTTCCGCGAATACTTTAAATAAAACACGCGCTTTCTGATAGCTCACAATTTCCTCTACCTTCGCAACATTTGAATATTGTCTTCTCGAAACGAGAGAAAATCGAATGACACGCCTCTTCATCAAGGAACGCTTTGGGAATCTAGAAATTTTCGAGAAAGGATTTTACTCCTGATAAAATTCAAAACTGAGACGGGAATAAAATGATTAAACTCAGGTAATTCAGTATAGCTTCGGCTTCCTGTCTTTGCGAAATTCCAAATTAACAAAAATTGTGCTAAACATTTAATTCGCGAATCATCAAAAGCCAAAGTATCGAACCAAATAAATTCATTAATAATTTAATTAACTGAGGCAGAGGGGTTCTGTACCGTTCAAAACTTGGAGGCTTATAAACTTCCGGAAGAAAGAAGTTATAATAACACCCTGGCGCAAAATAATTAAAAATTCAAACAGGTTAGCCACTCAACGGCGCCAAGAAGAGAGCCCGAAGGAAAGAAGGGTCGCTGATTAGAGTTATACGTGTTATTTAATTAATTTCCAGGATAGCTTTCACGATTTCAAACATTGCTTCTTTTTGCCTCTGAGTTAATGAAGCGACTGTTGGCATGTAGGTTTTCACTTTTGATCTTTTAAACGACAAAAGGGAGAGCATTATATGCTAGGGAATTTTCAATTAAATGCCACGCTAAAAACTGTACATTGTTATAAGTGATAGTTCGGTTGTATAAAAGGACCGTGCGTTAGTTAGGATTCATACTTAGACAAAGTAAAGTGAAAGAGTCTTTTCTTTAAGACAAAGGAATAAAACAAAAAAGATGGATTAGTTCGGATAGTAATTACAGAGTTTTTTCTTATATATATATATATATATATATATACACTGGTTATCATAAATTAAGGAAAATTCACAAAAATCGCGATAACTCAAGAAATTACACATGGAATTTTATGAAACTTACCCACAATATACAACACATAGTAAGGTATTAAACAACATAAAAAGAAATTATCAGACATTAATAGTAGTATAGAAATTAGCACATGTATAAAATAAACAAATTGGAAGTATCGGTTTGCAATAGAAAAAGTACCTTTAATATGGAATATGATTGCCTCTAGAAGCAATACAGCACAAAAAGCGATGTGTGATGCTTTCAATTATGCGGTCTATCAGTTCAATAGGAAGTGAGAGCCATTGCTCTTGTAAAGCAGATGCAAGCGCGGCAAGGGTCTGAGGGGGCGGATTGATGGCAGATACACGCCTCCCTAGAGCATCCCAAACGTGCTCGATAGGATTCAAGTCCGGGGATCGAGCTGGCCACTCCATGCGCGTAATTGTTTCCTGTTGAAGATAATCATCAACAATGCGAGCTCTGAGTGGTCTTGCATTATCGTCCTGTAACAGGAAGCAATCACCAATCGCCCCGGCATATGGGCGCACATAAGCATCAAGGATGTTGTCTCGATAAACCTGAGCATTCACGGTTCCCCTTGGAAAGACATGGAGGTCTGTGCGCCCTCCTAAGGATATGCCTCCCCAAACACAGACACTGCCTCTTCCGTATGCATCTCTTTCACGGAGGTTTGATGGATGATAACGGGTCCCAGGTTCTCTCCATATCAAATAACGTCTACTGTCACTTTCTAGACTAAACCTGGACTCATCCGTAAAGAGAACAGGCCTCCATTGATCTGACGTCCAGTGGACATGTTGTCGGGCCCACTGCAAACGGTCTCTCCTATGGCGTGATGTGAGCGGCACGCAAATGGCTGGTCGTCTCGCATACAGACCACCTTCGTGGAGCCTTCTGCGCACAGTTGACGTTGACACCAACCTTCCGGTGGCTGCAGCAAGAGAGGATCTAAGATGTGTCGGAGTAGCGGTTCTATTCCTGCGTGCACTTAATGTCAAATATCGGTCATCGGCACTGGTCGTAACAGTTGGCCGTCCTTGACTGAACCTCCTAGATGCCGAATCTGTGGTTTGAAATTGCCTCCAAAGTCTATGAACCACAGATGGACTCACATTTAGCCATCTGGCCACTTCTGATTGACTCTGCCCTGCCTCTAGTCTCCCGATGGCTCTCCATCGTAGTTCTTCAGGCAAATGATGCCTAGAGGTCATTATTACGAATTGGCTATCTCAGATTTTCAATGTCGCAATCACAGTAAAATTTGTGTGCTTTCTCTCAAACTTGGACTTTTATGCTCCAGGCAGATGACGTAAGCCGAGTGCAGCGTCACTAATTTGCATATTGCAATTTTACTCAGCTACTCTTAGTGGACAACATATGCAAATTTTGCACGGTTTGGCTTACTTTTGAAAGAGTTATAGCTATTTTTGTGATTTTTCCTTAATTTATGATAACCAGTGTATATATATATATATATATATATATATATATATATATATATATATAATAGAGTAGAGACAGAATGACTTCAGAGATTGAAGTGGAATAGAAAATTATAAATGATAAATAAAGGGTAGAAAAAAATAGATCGAGATTCAGGAAATGAAAACAGCAAAATAATTTCAGAAACCAAATCCAAAGACTACGAGAAAAGTTTCAGACAGCAAGTAATTATAATGTGACTGAAGCCAAATAAATAAAACAAAAATAAATTCTTACGCTCTCAATCAGGTAAACTGTAATAATAATTCCGTAAACAAGCAAATTTATTTTAGGTGCACCGTTAAAGAAAATTTATTTTAGTTCTGCATTCAAAATAATGAAAACAAATAAAATTAAAGCATCAATTGATTGAATGTTTCATAATGCCACACTTAAAGGCAATACGAGAAGTATTAGTGACGGACTTTGTAACCTGTTGGTCATGTGGCGAGGACTATACCTGAGCTGGCAACCTGCTCTCCTAATTTCCTTACCACCCCAAAAAGAAGACTTTGACCCTCAACAAATTGAACGTGCATCAGACGGGTATTTAAAGGCATTAAAAAAAAAAAAAAACTTGCACCCACAACTGGAAGGAAACAACGCTGGATAAGAGCTCGAAATCATGACCCTTGGCTAAGAATTACCGAGACTCTTAGAAATAAAAATAAGAATAAGGAAAGTGTTAGCAGTAACTGCGTGTCATCATTTTCAGAGGGACCAAACTGTCTCTCTCTGAAATGAATGTTGCCAACTATTCAAGATTAAATGAAAAAAGTAACAAATATTTTCTTTCATACATAAATAAATCTCTATTTAAAAGAATATTTATTCTTGAATTCTATTGAATTGAATTTCTGGAAAAAACTTGCTTGAGAGAGTCAAAGAAATCCGAGAACATTCATTGAACAGCGCATCCTTACTTTTCATGAATGCTTGCAAAGTAATGATTAAAAACACATCTAATGCTAAAATACATTATCTAAGTAAATAGAAGTATCTTCAAACGGTTTTCAAATTAAAATATTAGCATAAGAAATTTTATTTGTCTTATTATTTTTAAAAATAATTTTAGGAAATTTATTATTCATTATTCTGAAATGACATTCCATAAATGTTTAAAAGCATCGACAAAAGCATTAAAGTTTACTAGGTATACTTAAAAAAAAATTTAAAAAGAAGTTATTAATTATAAGTTTCAAAAATTGTCACTTTTTTTATCGCCGTTTTGTCACAGTAAAAAGTTTCCTAATTTAAAAGCTTTATTTCTATCGCAATTAATGAAAAAAAATTTGGCCAAAATATTAAAAAGCAAAGAAATAAATAATTTCAAATACTGAGAAATGGTTACTAAATGCTACTTGAAAAATTCAATTACTTCTTTATATTTCCTGAAGAACGCGCAATTAGGAGAGAATCGTTACAAGATAAAGAAGATTCAATTTAATGGGGTTTTAAAGATAATTTAAAACTAATCCTTTGATAGTTTTTAAAAGATAGCTCCTAAAAATTCTAATGCAATTAAATCTTATTTTTATCTCAAAATGTTTTCATAACATTCATTTAATAATTTAATTTTTGGTAAAATTCCAGTAGTTTTTAACGTAATTTAAATTGCGAATTAAAAATACGCATGATTAAAAGCGAAGTTTTTATGAGATGTGAAACAATTAGAAACGCTTTTTTTTTCTTTTCAAGATTGAGTTACTACTATTTGTTGAACGTGATGAGAGAGACGAATTAAAGAGCTGCAAAATTCTTGCCAATAATAAGATTTGTTTATCGAAATCTAATTTTTCGAAGCCGTATTGATAAAAACTCTGAAACAACAAAGGATAAAAAAAAATGCTCATCGCATGCAAAATGCAACTAATCGAAGATATCTTACTGCAGAGGTCTTAAACTTGGGTCCCATGGAACCGTAAGGTTCCCTGGAGCTTTGACAAGTTTTCCGCAAGTGATCATAAATAAGTATTTTACGGATAAAATAAAATGACAATTTCGTAAAAATCACGTGCTTCAAATATATTAATTGAGACACATTAGGTCACATATTAGTCTTAATTCTTCGGCTCAGGTGAAGAATCATCCACTTATTTGGCCACTTCTTTCACTATTTTCAAGGTATAAAGTAAAATTGACGCCACTCCTTTGAAATTGAAATATTGGACAGATTGCATTTTGAAGGATAAAATTGAATGATTTCCTAATTTACATAGTAGTTTAGTAGACGGTAACGCTAATCTCGATAAAAATGTAAAAACATAATTTGGTCCAACTTTTATCATATCTGCAAAATATTAATAATAATAATAATAATAATAATAATTTCTTTCTTTCCCTGTTCAAAAAGAAATATTATTTTGGATCCAAAATCTTTCTCAAGACTGTGACACCTCCGAACTCCCAATAAAAGAAAAAGAACAACAAATTGATATATCGACCGAAACTCAATTGGAACTAAATTTCAATCAAGTTGATACTATGCATTTTTGGATAGAAATTATAAAAGAATATTCTGAAATTACCAAAAAGAGCTGTGAAACATCTAATGACATCAAAACATCTAATATGGTTTAAACCTATGTATGCGAAAATTCTTTCTACGCTGCGACAAAAATAAAATACAGAAACAGATTGGATACTGAAGAAGACATTAGGTTGCAGATTTCATCATTTATTCCTGACGTAAATATACTTGCAATAAAAAACAATCACAACAAAGTCATTAATTTTTCTACTTTTTATTGATTTGTTATGATTTAAAATATTGATGCTATTGTTTATTATTCATAGAATATATTTTAAGATATATATATAAAAAAAAAAAAAAAAAAAAAACCCACCTATTAGTTACCATACCATTCCTCGTCTTATTAAGACATTTCTATCGTGATAAAAAACAGAGATACAATAATAATTGTAAATTTGAGTAGGATAAAGCTTTGATATACTATTTTTTCTTCTCTTTGATCAAGAGGTTCCTTCAAGAAAATTGTAAGCTCTAATAAGCTCAAGATAAGCTCTAATAAGCAAGAAAGTTGTAATTCTAAGGGTTCCCTAAAGTTTAAAAAGTTGAATACCCCTGCCTTATAGCATCCGTAAAGTAAACAATTTTTAATTAAAAAATTGTGACTTAAATTCTCGTACTATGTGCAGACATGTTTCAGTTCTGAATGATTACGTAAAAGAATAAATATTTTTCAGTATCATCAAATTAATCAAATAAGAATAGGTTTTCGTGCATACGAAGGGGTGCCCCCCAAAACCGGAATACTTTGAAAAAACTATGCATATATCAATTTTCTTGTAAAATGACCTATCACTTTCAAAGTACTCTACATTACACATTTATTAAATCGATGGTTTCATTATTGGAAACATTTTTGACACATCAGCAGTGATAACTTCCTTCTTAGTTTTTTTCTTGGCTACGTCGTCAAATCGTAGTCCTTCCATGCCACTTCTTGAGCCACCACTTCTTGCACATTGAGCTTTTTGATGGTCTGCCACAGTCCCAGACACAAATTAGGCAACCACTCTTCTCATCCCGAAGATGCGCTGAACCGAGCTTCAAGACTATTCAGTTAATTCCATCATACATTAAAGAGTCCGTCGCCACTTTTCACATGCTGCGCGGTAGCGCGGCGTACGCGGTGGCGTTTTACGCAGTACAGATTCAAAAATCCTCACCAAAAAGAAAATGATATGTTGAATTAAATGATCAATTCTTTCATTGTATAGTTTTTTTTTAAAAAAATTATTTTTGAAGTAAGCAAACAAATTATTCAAAGATTAATGGGATCGCATTGAATCACAAAATTTTGAAGCTCAAAAGAGGACAAATGCAACCTTAAATCCGTTGAATTTGTTTCCATGTTTAGTTTTTATATAAATATACGGGAGGGAAAAAAATGCCAACAAGCTTCGCGCTAACAAACAGCAAAAAATACATAACGGGGATTTTTAGATAGTTCACTGTATTCGTCACCGCGACGAGTCCCAAAACTTTTTAGGTTCACCATTTTGTGCTTGAAGAGGCAGGAGTAGACAATCAAATATTCATCTTTATAAATGGATCAAATTCGACAAGAATGAGGATAATACGATTCAAATTAGGAATAAATTAAGATTCAGCACTATCATAAGCCATTGATTAGTTGTCAGCCATCTTTAACCACCGATCAGCTCTATGTATAGGTTGAGAAGAAATGAAGCATCACGATGGCGCATGGCATTTAATGAATTCACTTCACAGCGGCATTTCAAGACTTTCACATTTTGGGAGGGTATATTGCTTTCTAAATACAATTATGGACAAATCAAATATATATTCACCGTTATAAACGGATCAAATTCGACAAGAGGATGATACGACTCAAATAAGGAAACAATTCAAGTTCAGTTCAATTACAAACCATAGATTAGCTGTTAGCCATCTTTTAACAACTGATTAGCTCTAAATGATGAACAACTGACCAGATAGAAGAAATGATGCGTCATGATGGTGCATGGTATTTAATTAATTCAATTTACAGCGGCATTTCAAGGTTATATCTCTATATCGAATATTGCTTCCAGTTTTAACCCATTATTTGGTAAAAAATGAATTATGAAGTTAGCGGTGATACTCACGTTCTATATTCCTGGTCCATTTTTCTTTTCAAAAGATAATTATATTCGAAGGAATCCATCTTCCATAATAGTTAAGTAATAAGAAATTATAACATTACTCGATATAAAATATCCATTATAGACATATTATTTCCTAAAGATTAAAATAAATAAGATTCTTTTATCCCAACCAAGGTTATGTATATATTTACAAGAATATATTATATGACAGAGAAATTAATTTTTTTCTACAATACTAGCAAAAGAGACTTTATAAAAATAATCAAAGATAGACATGAAATTGAAGTAAACCGCAATATACAGTTTATCTATATTTCCAAAATTCTAAGATACCAGAGAGAGAGAAAAGAAATTATATTACAACATAAGAAAACAAGGAACTGTAGCATGAATTTAGATCCGGAAATATGACACTACAAATAGAATAAGAAACCTATATTTTTGAGATACTATCTATAAGATAGTATTTCCATTTACTAAAAGATAATCAACAGAACCATATTGTTCAGTTCAAATCTTTTCTCCAAGAGAGTGATTTAAAATGACTAATCAGTTCTTTTTTTCTTTTCTTTTTGACTAACCATCAAGAAATCAGTAGCTAATGGAAACAATAATTCATTGAAAGAGCGTTCAATAATTGAGTTAGCAATGATTCAGAGCACGCAATTTTAGAAGGCAGTAAAAAACTGGAGGTGTGTCATTTGTTTGAAAATTATACCATGCCTTTTCCATATTTCATTTGAACAGATTTATACGATTCGGTCTTCTTTTTTTTTAAAAAAAATTGGACAGTTCATTTGGAAGAATAATACTCAACACCAGTTATTTCAGGACCAAGAGAAAAAGAAAATTAGAAATCGAAACGAAAACAAATAAATAATAATGAATTTAGAATAAATTTGAAATGACACTTCACTGAAGAATGTTAATGAATTATTCTTCGGAGTTGACTTATCAAAGAATGCAATTTTTTATTATTACATAAGTAATTTTAACACATAAGTTTTCGAATAAATCTTAGTAACAATAATCTAAGCAATCATATTACCATCTTTTTTCATCTTCGGTCTACTTTTACGAGTAAAGTAATTCAAATATTTCAGCAGTAACCAATCGTATCACATGTATAAGTAATTTTTATTTTTGCAAATTGTAACAATTCTCAAATACTGATACTACTAACAATAAAAAGAAGATTTTCTTAAAAAAAATTTAATTTACTTTTCTCTTCTACATTTCCAGGATATTCCTAAAATAAGACCGGAATTCTCTATTCAAGCTTAAGCAATAATAATTACTCTAACGTATTACCGTAATAATCAAGAAACATCTAGACTTTGCTCTAAAACAGTATTTGTAAGTTAAATAATTTCTGAAACCATTTTCCTTTTTTAGATTTTAAAATAGATCATACAATGCATTACATATGTCGATTGATTATTTATAAATCGTATAAAATATAACTTGCTCCATTTGAGGTAGTTGAATCGAACGAAAAGGTTTCTTCCGATGCAGCTTATCTTCAAGACGAATCCTAAATAAGACGAAACCGGCGTTCGTTTCAAGACTGCGTAATAATAGTTACACCATAACGACATCATTGCCATAATAATGATGTAACATCCAACTTTCCAACGAAAACAGTGTTGGGAACTCTCGCACATATTCAATATATTTCCTTTGTTTGGATTTAATTGCGTGGAAAACTTCAAAGATAATGTTATTCTCTACACTAGTGAGCATATTTTCAATTTTAAAGTACAAGTCGTCTTCTTATTTTTCCTGCAGCCATAAAAACTTTTATGATCCGTGGCGCCTTGGGCTATAAAAGGAGAGTCTTTTGAAAAACTTCGATATACATATTTGTTCTTTTTCTTTCTAGTTTATGAACTGTAGTTTTGTGTTATAACGCAGAGAAGTATCTAATTATAGGAGGTCTTCGGAAGTTATGATGTAATTTGGATAGGAATTGTTTGTATATTGTGCCGTTTATAGTAACGGGTGATTTGATGCTATCTATTTTTTCTTTGTCTCCCCCTTTTCACCCATTTCTTCTAAGCTCGTACTGTAAATCAATGTGATGATTAATAATAACGGGCGTAACAGTAAAAACGTCAGCTCGGTACTTGATTTAGATTCTCTTAAGACGTATTGGGGAACAAGGTAAATGTTTTCTCACTCGTAAACTGAGAACATTGAGTTGACTTTCCTGGACAGGGCGAGGAAAAATTAGTTCTAAATTTACAAATTCGAACAATTTATAGAAGGCTTGGATTTCCTTCGGGACAAGCCGACCGTATAATTTGACAATGAAAGCGATTTTATTACCCAAGTGAATCCATTCGGGAAAACTTATGAATATTGAGCATGGTTGTGAAAACATTTAATATTATCTGATTAAGGCAAATAATAGATGACAAATAACTTTTATGGTTGTTAAAGTAAGTAATTTGATGAGTTAAGCTAACATTACCCGGTCATAACATTATCGAAATTTTTATTGCATTTCGCATTAATCTTCTTTAACTAGTTTTGAGTAAATTGTTGATATCCGAAAAGGGAGTGGAATATTTGTTTTGCATTGAAATATACAGAGTCTGTTTCAATTTATGGGGGAAGAGGACTTATACAAAGTGAATTATAAAGTTAATCCAAGTTTCAAAAAAAAACATATATGTCTAACATTGTTAACAAAATGACAAAAAAAAATAAATAAATAAAGTTCCAATAAGTATAGGCTGGATGAAATGTGGTATACAGTTATTACGTAAGACCTTCCTTTTGCAAAGCACAATTTTATATTCTTAAATTTAATTAAAACTTTCTAGTTAATTTTAGAAAAATTTAACGACTCTCTAACAATTTTCTCGATTTTAAAATTATCCTCGTACAATGTAAACTTATTTAAAAAAAAAAAAAAAAAAAAAAAAAAAAAAAAAAAAAAAAAATTTTAAAAAAAAAAAAAGTGCAATTTTACTGTTAAACTCGGGTTGAAAATGGCATTAAAATTATTATAATTAAAAAATACAATGAAAAAATAAACTAATAATTGAATTAAACCAGGTGATTTTTCTAATTAGGAAACTGTAGTTTGAAAATTCAACTGTAACCGGCTCATATTACATTCATAACACAACGTAGTTTATGTAATAAATTAGATAAAACAATACAAAAATATTTCAAGAATGATAATAACTATTAACACAGATATATATATTTCTAAATGCTCACATTAGCGATAACATTCTTCAACTTTCAAGGTTGATAAATTAAAAAAAAAAACTTTTTTTTTTCAATAACAACAATATTAAAGTGTTTGAAAGTAAACTAAATTATCAAAGTAAAATCCTCCAATTTCAGAGACTCGTGAGACGTTAATTCTCGGCAATAATTTAAAACAGAATTGAAGCTTTTAATATAAAACCAGATCTATGAATATTTATATTATCAGATAAAAAGAAATTCTCTTTACGAGTTTAAATCATTTAAACTGGATGCAAATCAAAATCTGTTTTTACAACATGGACAATTTAATAATGCCATCAAATATCGATTGTTACTACTATGAAAGGCAACGCTCGAATTTATTGCAATAGGGAATAGCTAAGAATTTTTATCGATATTCGGCCATGGCAACAGAAGTACAGGAACGTGCTTCAAAACAAGAAATTTTTTTGTTATTGGACACCCCCTCCCTTCATGACTATATCGCAAAGTAAACAATATAGTCTACCTATAAAATAAAAGAACGGAAGGCAAGATCGTAAACGCAGGTGGCAGGACCTACGTATCACCATAAAAGTTACCCAGAATGACGGCTATTTAGGAAAGCAAATATTCGAGGGGGATAGAGTACTTTTTTGGATAGAAATGTGGATTTTACGGCACTGATTTTTGTTTCTAATAGTTTCAGTTCAGTGATATTCTCTCAAGAAGGAGGGCGATTGCAAGCAAATGGGCTAACTTGCAACGATGAGAACCTGGCCACTTTTTGCCATAAATTTGTACATTAAAGTAGCAATAATTCTCAATGTGTTGTATCTTGAAAGTACCAATTTTAAGAGATGTAGATCCTGTTGCTAAAAATCATTCGTTGAAATAAGATTTTCCACCGCAGTCCAAGGAAAAATTATAACGGCACTAAAAATGTTAAACATTACTTTCTTGAAATTTTCAAAACATCTCAGGGTTGATTTGCTTTATTTACAAGGTTGTTTAGAAAATAAGCTGTATTTTTTTTTAAATATTGAAAAGGGTAAGAATTTATACCGAATGTAATATCGGATATAAGAAATTCTTTTTGTCTGAGATGGAAGATTGTAGAACTTGATGAGATACGAAAATGAATACAAAATTGGGGAAAAATTATTCGGAACATTCGTTTCCTTTTGCAAAAACTAAAACTCGCAATGATAGATTTCGAAATGTCAAAACAGGCACTTTGAGTTTCATGAGATTGAATTTTAAAAGAAAATTATCTCGGTATTGAAAATAAAAATATTCATTTTGACTTAGCATGAGTAATATAGTCGTATTTTAATCTTTATTTATTTAATATAAATAAATAAAGATTAAAATTGGGGAATTGGAACGAACTAAATTTTGGTATTTTAGTATTAATATAATACTAAAATACCAAAATTTAGTTCGTTATATTAATATCTCAAAATTATATATATATATATAAGCGAAATTTTAAATTATAATATGAAAGAAGTTTCTATTTGTATTACTTCATTTTTCTGTTCATGTGTCGTATTAAAGTTTCCGCTACCTTCGAAGAGGATTTTTTTCAATAATTGAAAAAATAACTTTTTATATGCATTATACTAAAGGATATGGTTACAAACTTAAAATAAAATGTAAAATTGGCATAAATTAAAATTTTTTAAAACATTTTAGCTCAAAAGATACATAAAAATAGCAATAAAATGGCACTTGTGCAAAACACCAGAACTAAAATTTAAATTGAGGTATTTCAATTCTGCAAATTTATTATGATGAACTGAATCTAATTCAGGATTTGTGACTCTCTCACAATTATAACCCTGATAATTAAATATTTATAGGAAGTCGTACTTTATTATACAGAAAAACCGTAAAAATTTGTGATAATTCATGAGTTTTATCAACTATAAAATGCAAAATAATAGAGCTATAAAAATAAGAGAGATTCTAATTCATTTTCATAATGTATTCCATAAAAGTTTTGTAACATTATATGCATAAGTCTTTTCAATATTTTGCGCTAAAGCAAAATATAAAAATTTTGATTTTGAGAAAATGCTAAAAATACATTTCAATCCAGAAACTTCCCTAATTAATTAAAAATTTAACATTAAAAGGCCCATGATGTGTAAATTTCATTATCTGTATTACTTAAATAAGCTATCTTTTTCTTCCTGGTGGTCTTTAAAACTTTCCTACGCTTACATACAACAAATGCTGTATGGCGCTTCGAATCCCTGATTCGGTTGTCATCCAACTTTTTGTAACCTTTTACAGTGAAGTAGCCTGATTTTCAATGTTCAGTTTATTTGAAACTTTTAAGCAGCCTTGATGCCCTTCGTTAAATTATATAATTCCATCAAATGCACCCAATTTCACAGTTTTCAAACAAACAAAAACTTCTTTTGGTATTCTCTGTCATTTTACACCATTAAAAGATTCATTTGCATTTTGGGTCTTGGGAAATTCATCTAGCCTGTTGGAAGATATTTTGATGCCAATATTACGTAAAATATCAATACAAACAAACATTAAAGTTCCATTTCCGGAAGCAGCATGCTACTTACAGTTCTAAAAAATTAACACAGACTATTATTAAAGTGCTTATAACTCAAGTTCTATGTAAGATAAAAACAAAATTGAAACTGTTCTAGAAAGCTAAGAAATAAGGTTTTAATAATAGAATGTAAATAAAAAAAATCGACTTTTTGACCGAAAATCGCGTTTTAAAGGTAAGCGCATACCTTAAATAAGAGCACCCGCGCACATGACATGATTTATCAAAATATCTAGTGGCAATTATAATAATGTAATCGACGTTAAATCGTTAGTTTTAAAAACATTAGCCGTATTTCATTTTTCTACGAACTTTAGATATAATTATAAGCATAGTTGATACACATAATCTATAACGTTTAAAAATAACTGACGGTCATTTAAAAAATATTTTTTATCAATTATTCGTTATATATGAACGGGACAATCTTAAAAATAGAACATTTTTTTTTTTTTTTTTTCAAAAATAACAATTTAAAAAATGCTAGACTATCAAAAAATTAAGGCGAAGACTAAAATTAGGATTGAGTTTCTAATCCTAATGATGGACTAATCAATATTTTAGAGCTAGTTTTGAATTTAAGACCCTGACTGACCGACGTAGTGACTTAATTTTTGTATTCAAACGTTGAATAATGTTACGCGCGAGAATATACTTAATTTTATAAACTGATTCAATCAAACTTCTAGAGTAAATAAATTTTAATTGCTTTACTGGTTACCACCATAAGTTTTTTGTAGCTCTTTTTCACTGAATATGATTATTTAAGAGATTATCCTTTGAATAAATAATGTGTTTAATGTAATAAATTAGGTGTTTTCGAAAAACAACAGCATCACATTCTGTTACCAGGCTTAGAGTACTGAATACATTAAATGTTAAATTTTTTCCCTGTGCGTTTCATAATTTTATTTCTGATATCAGTACATATTTCTTTTCCTCATTCATATAAATGGATCTTGTGCGTGATATGCATCTGAAATATATAAATACTTGCGTTAGATTGCTCCGCCTCTTGTTACATTTTAAGCAAAACAATTTAGAAAAATACGATAGTTTTCTAGTAAATTCGTGCATAAGAAGAAAGAAAAAAAAAGGGGGGGGGGGAAAGCTATCATACAAAAGTCACGCCCATAAGAAGGAAGCTTGCTGAGTTTCCAGTCAAGACACGGCGCTGCTTTCTATAACTAGATGCGTATCTGATATCCACAGGATTAGTTACAGAGAGTCGAATTAAGACGGAGAACAAGTTTGTCCTTGGAATTCAGATACTCCAAGTAAAAGATCGACTGAACCCAAAGTTGGAGAATCGCTCGGGACAAGAAATATTAAGCCATTTCTGAAACAGAGAATGTACCATCAGATAAACTGCATTAAGTAAAGCATTCACAGTGCTGACACGTGCTCCTGAACCATTAGTAGGATAATAAGTAAGTATAAATAAAATGTGCGAACCCAACGTGATGGAAGATACGATTCGAGCTTTTGGCAGCATTTTAGTCCAGTTATAAAGAATTATAGATAAAATATAAAAGACACAAAAAAGGGAGAACATAGGAAGCGAAAAAAAGCGAAACAAGTCTCTTGTTGGATGAAGCAAATTTGGAAAAAATGAAAAGAGAGATGTCCTTTTTTTTCCCAGACAAAGATCAAGGCTGTCCAAACGAGATCGGGAAATTTCCTCGTTCCTTTTGGAGATGGCGAATTGCATCACAGCTTAATCTAAGATGAAGATGGAACTCTGGTTGTATCGGAAACTGAGGGAGGAAAAAAGTCTCCTTTTCAAACTTCCGAAAAGCTCAGGATGGATGAGATCCGAGAAGAGCTTACCATACGTCTTTTGTTTTTATGTCTGCGGTACAAGTAGAGTTGATTCAATTTTTATTTGTGAATTGCACCAGAATAAAAGAAAGAAAAGCACCACATTGAACACTAAGTGAAGTTAGCTAACACTGTAACGCGTATTCTTCATTATTTAATTCTACAGCCATTGTTCCTTTTGATTCAACAGTTACGAGAATCCAATTGAAGATAACAAGAGCAAAATAAAATGCTTTATTTATCAATGAAGGATAGGTAAGATGGCTCACTCTCGAATCCCACTAAACTCATCAATTCTAAATTAGGACCGACTAATAAATTCTTAGCTTACCAATTCGCTCGTATTGATTCGATTTCTTTTTTTACAAACTTTCATTGAGAAAAAAATTAACTGTCATGACTCCATACAACTTAGAAATATCTTTCAGCAAGTCGTTATCCTCTGTCTAAACTTATTTTCCATTCATTCTATTTCATTTATATATCATTACCTCTAAATAACTTGACTGAACTTCTACATCATCTAATTTACCTAATCACAGTTTATTTTACTTGGGAAGAAACAATAATTTGATGCAATTCACACAAATTACAATAAAGTGCCCGAGGCTAATGAAGAGAAATTCGGGAATAGCCCAATGCCACAATACTTATCTATGTCTAAAATTACCTAAACCTTTGTTTACTGATGGTTATTTGCAGAAGTCTTTAGAAAGGTAGTCTTTATTTCCTCTTGAGCACGGTAATATCAGAATTTGGTGTAGTTTATAAAAAACACACAGATAATTATTCCTATTATATATAAATCAAATCATTACTTCAGTTTTTCACAGTAGTGTAAATAACAATTATCTAAATATATGAAGCACATTTTCCTAAATAAAGTTAATATAATACTATATAATATATATATATATATATATATATATATATATATATATATATATATATGTACAACGTTACAAAAATATTGTACTATTTATTATTATATTTTAACATACGACTACTAATATTCTTAGTTTCGAAAAACCCGCGTTTCAGACAAACTTGTATTTTTTTGCAGAGGAATATCAACTTTTTGAAAGAATTGTTCTTTTAAAAAAAAACATCCCAACGGTAACCAAAAGAATACCATTTTTTTCCTTTTTATTCGCCCAGATAATTAGTGGCAGAGTAAATTACCTAAAATTGAATTATTCATTTTAGACACTTTTAAAAAAGGGACAGACAAAAGCTTTCTATAATATTTTTTCATTGTCTTTTAAAATGAATCGATTTTTTTCGTTAAAGAAAGAGTTTTTCCCCCACAGAATTCTTAACGAAAGTCCACGGTTCGGTTGTATTTTTTAATAAATATATTTTGAAGCTCGTACAATAGATACAGCATTTATTTTTCCTCATAATTACATTAAAATATTAAGAAAGAAAAAAAAAATCCCGCGGCTTACTTAAAAATTAATTTCGAAATGACGTATATTAAAAAAGTGTCTTCAAGTCTTATAAAAATAACATTTTTTCAAGAAAAGGGTATAAAGGCGTCAGATGGTCTTAACATTCTGATATAAGGAAGATTATTTCATATGAAAGTTAAGAAGCCTACTATGACACGTACAAATCACTTTCCATTGAGTTAACGCGTGTTACACACAAATCGTTTTTGTTTTGGTTTCCGAAATACACACAATTGTTTCAAAAACTATCCGTTGACTCTTCTAAAAAATCCATCGTAAGACAAAATGTGCGCGCGCGTGTCAGACATATTAAAGTTATCTTGTGAATCCTTTACAATAATTGAACTCATATATGAATAACATTTTTATTGAAATTGTAACAGTTTTATGTATTGATTACGATTAAAGAGAGAGATTTCTTCTTTTAAAATACACATGGTTAAAAGATAATACTCTTTCTTTCTACTAAAAAAACTTATACATGCAATTTTTAGTATAGAGTGGAAAATATTCTCTCGTCATTAAGTATAAATCGTATAAATTAAAGTATTTCTTCGATATATACATATATATCGGTGTGTGTGATTTGGTTTTCTTTTTCTGTTTTTTTCCCCTTAGTGACTTTTATTTTCCTTAAGTTTTGAAATTTAGGTTTCTACCTTTTCTTTATTAAGTTATCAATGTGTGTGAAGCTTTGACCATTGATACTTGTTTTAACACACACCGTGGTTGAAACCAAGAGCAGCAATAAATAGCTTTATTTATTATTGATAATTTTTAAATGATTTTCAATTTTTCGTTTATTTTTTGTTGAATTCTTACGTCACTTAGGTTTGCCGTCTTCCGATCTAAGACGGCAAACCTACACCTACAGCACACACACACACACATATATATATATATATATATATAGGATAAAACTGATAATATTTTCGATCATACACGGTTAGATGATGAAATTTCGTTAGTTGTACTTCACTACTGATCTAGCAATTTTGTCTTTCTTTGTTATCAAAACGAAATCAATCTATGGACATTCAATATTTAAATAAAAGCCTTTTTTACGATGTAAATTTTAAACGTAATTAACATTTTAGGTTTAATTTCTTTTCCTTACTTCAAATTTTATATACAGTTTCTAATTGTAACGAAGGCTAATTATACTGTACTAAAAATTTTTTAATTTAACACGTTGATTTTTCTACATTTTGGATTAAATCTTTGGAATCTTTAAGATTAAAGGAAATCATTTAAATAGTAAATAAAAAAAAAAACGTAGACACTGAGAGAGAAAATCAATATCATTAACATCTAAGTCTTAAAAATTATCTTACTAAGATTTTAACGCAAACAACTTTTCTCGAAATGTGTTTAGACTCTATTTAATAAACATTAAGAAATTACAGTCTTTGAAAAGGGATTCGTGCATTTGAATAAATACATAATTCAAGAGAGGAATGAAAAACTAAGCGTAACTCTCTACTTCAAATATAAGTATACGGTTACACTGACATCATTCTAAAATATTAAAAAAAAAAAAAAAAAAAAGAAAAAAAGTATTCAAAAATTGATTTTTGTAACAAATAAGAGATTGAATGACAACAAAAGAGTTTTAATCCATTCACAATACAGAATATATTTTTAACTCTGAGAAAAAGCAAGCTCATTATTGGCAGTATAAAAAAGATAAAAAAAAAAATGCACGAGGGATGAGAAAAAAAGTTACAGAAACGCCAGAGCCATGTTTACAGAGTTTGAAAACGAACAAAAAACTCATTACCAACATTTCATCTGTAGATTTTTTTTATAACTCTTAACAAAGGCGTGAATGCTTAAGAGCATATAAAAATAGGGGGAAATCACATCAGTTAAAAAACTAAAATAACAGCGGAAACAGTTAAGTAATATTAATTTTTTTTTGTCTTCTTGTCTCTATGACATTCTTAATACTGATCTTTTAATTTCATTTCCATATCTGCTCCCTCCCTCTTCATGCCAAAGAAAAACTACGAGGGAAAAAAGAGCATTGAAAATTTTAAAAAAATAATAAGGAAACTAACTCGAGCAAAGCTTTTCATGTGTTTTTAAAAGCAAAAAACCGAGGCAGTTATTTTCCCAAGGCATACATCTGAGTATGGTAAAGAATTCCACTTCACATACATATAGAATGTTCCCATTGAAAATAAATATCCGCAGTTGAAGACATTACTCAGCCCAACCCAAAATAAATTGCTGGAGATTAAAGCTTAGTGAACCGTAGTTTGTAATCCTAGTTATGTCCAAAATGAATTTTAGATGAAATTCTTGTATTATTTTAAAATACCTTTTACGTGTAACACGGCCGCCCCTCATATACTAAAAAAAAAAAAAAAAAAAAAAGAAATATTTAAAATTTTTTAAAGAAACGTACAATAAATTGTTTATTTCATAATATTGTCTCAATGCTGTTCTGTTATTACTGAATTCCCAGTTTCTAAATAATCAAAGAATACCAGGGATTGTACAAATTTTTTTCCAAAACTTTAAAATTTATTATGTGCGAAAAAAACTGATTTTGAATTATTGAAGGGATGAGAAAATTATTACGATTCCTGTCAAAATCCTAGAATTCTATTGAGATTATACCGATAATATACATTATTAATAATTGTTGAATTTTTTGCTTCGCTGTAATTATTTTTGCTTCGTAAATCCGTTTTTACTTTCGAAACATTAAAAATCACTTTATTGCTCTTTAGCAAATGTGGGTCAAGTATAAAGTTACTTTTAGATAATTTTTTTCCCTTATGAATTGGTCAATGAACTTTTACTGTAAATATGAAATATCACTTCTGAAACAATTGCGAAAATCTGCGTTAATGATTTAAATTCAAAACCAATTTACATAGATTAATTAATCACGAGTAATTTATTTAATAAATCATTTGCACGAGAGTGTACAGTATCATATATCCTTATTTAAAAATTATATATAGACAAATATCCTTGCACAGAATCTCAAAGAAGAAACTGTAAAATGCCGAAGATGAATTTTGTATGATATGAAATATGTATTTCAAGCAGAATTCAATAAAACATACTTAAGGAAAAAACCCAAATTCAGTGCATCTTCTAACACGAAAACCTTGCACTACTAAAACTCTTGTACTGAATAAAAACAAAGAAGATTCAGATTTGAATAATGTAAGAGTATACAAATGTTGTGAAAAACATAAAAACTCTCAAATATGTTTAGAAAAAAAGTACAGATCTGCAAAAATTTCCACGATGAGTCCAGTGCCACATCTTTTCTGAGGCAAAAATCTGGCAACATATTGAATATATTTTTAACTCTTTAGGGAATATTCGGAGAATCTAGTCCGAATAAATGGGAACAATGCTTTATTTAATACTATCAAGGCGCTTTATCATGGAGAAGGTTAGAAAAACCAGACAGAAAGAAATCAAACAAAAAACGACAAAGGAACGGCTCTCGTACAGTACGTTATAAAAACTGAAGCTTATGAAACAGCATAGTAACAACTAAAAGATTTCCCAGAAGAAAATGCAGGAAAAACAATTTACGCTATCCACCTGCTTTGGGAGTAAGTAAACAACAAGCAAGTATAAAGATAGAAGTAAAAAATAAATAAATAAAATAATAATATTAAAAAAAGAAGAAACTCGTTGGTCCACGATGATAGTGTTGCCAGATACTCCTTTCAGAAAATAAGCGTAGCAAAAACAGTCGATTCGAAGCAAGGCAAGGGGTGCTTGGCCCAAGAGTAGAACTCAGACAACAGAAGATAAAAAAAAAAAAAAAACGTTTCTTAGGGTTTTTCATAATGAGATTGACCATCTAAAAGAGTAATTGTATTACGAAGTAGGTGTTTCTACTTTGAAAATGTAGAAGGTGAGCGTAGATAATTTTATGGGCATATTCTTTTTATGTTCTTTAACTAGTTTTACGGAGTGTGGAAGCCCACATATTTGAAGAAACCTCTTTCTATAACAGGCTTATCTGTGGAAAGACTCTTCTTGATGTTGTTAGTTTGTTGTGTTTTTTTTCCTCCAGCCATAAACTCAACTCTTCCTACCACTTACTTCATACAGAATCACTACTTTCCACCTCTCTTTCTTTGCAGTTATTTTTTTCCCCTTGAAACATATGCCGCGCAGGGGGACTGTGGCAGAAGAATTCGCTTCGCGTATGTAAATAGTCCGAACAGAATTGTTTGCTCACAAAAGAATTTCTAAGAAATTTGAATTGCGTTTTTACTTGTGCTCCGAGGAGAAATGAAAGGATGTCCTGAAGGAGAGCACTTCACCTCAGAGGCAATTAATGAAAACTTTTTAAATAAAATAATGGGATGGCAGGATTTACGATCATGCGTCATTTGGATCCTGAAGTTTATCCGAAAAATGTATCTATGGAGCTTACAGCTTATTTCATTCAGCAAGTTCATTTTAGATTTCGAAACCTTTGCAAGCAGACTAAAATTAATTTTTGCTTTTAAGAAGAGAAAGAGGCCGCTGCGCTAAATGTCTTTTAATTTTTTAACTCGATTCATTTCACATATCGGAAAAGATTTGTTATAGCAACAAAAATAGAATCAGATTTATATTATTTGTACTAAAGTATCAAAAATTCACTCGCATTTTGAATATTTTCATTGTTAAATGTTACACATTTTATTACATGTAATACATACACGCCTTTATTCAAATTTAAATATATTTAAATATAATTTTATTTTATTTAAAATTAAATATAATTTTATTAAAAGATTTCAAAATATTTTTCAAAATTTTTTGAAAAAAATTAATCGGTTATTTTAATCGAATGCACGAAATCATACATATGTCCACAAAATGAAAGAAATTTTTTGAGATATTTTTTTTCTCCTATCTATTTTAAAAAGTCTACTATTTTTTTTTAGAAAACTGTATCAAAAAAGACAATTTTTAATGAACAGTTGAAAAGTTATGATCGGCATACTAAAAACGGAGACACTTTGAATAAAAATAATTTAAAATAAAAATATTTTTAAAACTGTAAAAATACATGTGTGTTCTTTGGTTTCAAACAAAAACTACGAAACCTTAACAATTAGAGTTATTCTCCCATCCTACAAACTGAAT
Organism: Nephila pilipes; assembly: GCA_019974015.1. Lineage (NCBI taxonomy): Eukaryota > Metazoa > Arthropoda > Arachnida > Araneae > Nephilidae > Nephila > Nephila pilipes. Next base: position 151,905 of record BMAW01051769.1, read on the forward strand.
ATCCTTTCGATATCATAAATGTTATGATAGGAAAAGAATGTTATGCGGTACTTTGAGGTGAGACACGCGGCAAGTTTCAAAAGAGGTTTCACTTCTCGGGACGAAATTTTGTCTACAGATGGACAAGATTCAATAAACTGAAGAATATTGGACTGACACTCTCTTTGAATTCTTGAGTAATACTGGTCGACCTAAAATAACATAACACACATAACTCGAAACAGTACCACAAGCCTAAATGCTGAATTCGTAGAATTTTTAGGTAAACAAATCGAAGTAAATTTTAGTAATATAAATTGATTACATTTGTCATTGAATGACTACTATTAACTAAGATAATTGCCTATAAAATTTTAGTTTTTTTCATTCGAAAACTGTAAATATCTTGCATCCCCTCAAACAAACTAAGCCATAAATTTATTACTAATAAAATAACCTTATCACTAATAAAACTAATAATCGACAGAAGTTTAGATGTCTACGATATGAATTTCTAGTAAATACAGGATTATGACGAGCCGGAAGCTTCATATTCAATATGAGTCAACATCTATTGTGAAATATTAATAAACCCATACACCAACTAATTATATTGCAATCATAAAACAAACACTATATTGTTATTATTAAAATAAATTTAGAAAAGCAGCATTTTAAAAACTAGATCAATTTATTCCAAAAAGAAATGAAAAATAAATAAATACCAAACAGAGTAACCAATGCTAACAACCTGATTTGATAATGAGAATTCGAGACAAATGATGAAAATGCTACTGAAAATATAATCGCATTGCACCCAATGATTCTTTATTAAATATAATTATAAATTATGTTTTTTTATACCACCAGATTTTGATTTCAAACTACAGTTTAAGTTATAAATACTTTAAGCGAACCTTTTAGAGTTTATGAAAACACTGCATTCATGAATACATTGGTAACATAATAATTGCGTTTATTAGAACTGTTTCAACTAATGACGTGATTACAAACATTCTTTTTTCATGCGTTAATGAAAAATATGAATACAAATGAGCATGGATGTTTTCATCTTTAGAGAACGCTGGAGGAACAAGAATGAAAATCACTGTAATTTAACACTGTTATTTATTAATAGTCGTAGAGATAGTTTCCAATTTTTGTTTCTTACTAATTGCACACTGGCAGCAACTGCAGTGAATCATAATTAGTTAAGAAAACTACTAATTAGAAGCGCCATTGAAGAAAGAAGATTTGCAGGAACGGACCCTAGAGCAGTTCAATGAAGCACTTGCATTACGACGTAAAGTATTGCTGAAAAATAAATTAGTAGAGAGACGCAGGAGCGCCAATTGGTGAATTTCCAAGTTACAGACCATAGCTCTTTCAGAATAAGAATGTATCTCGAGTGTGAAGAGTACATTCGCATTTAATACAAATGAGTTTCTTACTACACACTTAATTAAGCAATTCTTTACAATCTTCACTCTTTGGCAAATAACCAGGTCATATTACAGAGCACTCAACGGATAACTCATTTGCTATTAGTCACGGAGTGAAATTCACAAAATTCCCAATGGAAACCTAGAGAAACACAGCAATGGAAAAAATAATCACATTCCGTCCCCCTCTCCCCCACTCAAAAAAAAAAAGGAAAGGAAAAGCAATAGTTTTAGTTACATATTTCATGATATTGATTTAAACTGTTCTATGGTTCACATCTACCGCGATTAAAGAGACGATAGTTCGTTATCGTTAACTAAAATAAGTTATTAATGTAATTTTTCAGTAATAGAAAAATTTAGTATATATTTATTTATTAAAACTTAATAAAAATTTATTAATGAATATTTATTAATATTATTTTATTAAATAATATTTATTATAATGAATCAATATTGCAAATAAAGTAGTGAAATTCAGCTAATTAATAAAACACCCAAACATTTATTCATTTAGAAAAGGTTTTGTGTGATCTTATAGAATGTATGTATAGCCAATAGAATTAAAAAAAACTTGATTTGAAAAATTTAAAAATATTAACAACTAAGCTTTAAATCTTACAAACACTTGTGTGAAGAGCGTATTTTCTTTGAGAAAAAAATATATTTGCGTACAGTTATAATTTATGCGATATTTTCTCAAACATATTTGTTAGAATTCTTATTCGTATTAATAAAAACACATTTCAAATTGTGTGAAGTCTACCACGCTATGAGAATTTCTTTCAAAACATGCTTAATTGTGCTTAAAAACTAAAGTACAAGTGATGATGGTTGCTCGGATCGTAAAAAAATTGTATTCATAATGCATGTGTTCATTCGTAAAATCTTCATAATTTTCAAAGTTTGGTTTCAAAAAATAAATTGTGGTTTTCTAAGTAACCCTAATACTTGAAAACTGTTGCGTTTCTTGAATAAAGTTGAAAAATCTGACAAAAACTTAGAATAAAGTTTTTTAAAAAAATTAACGTGTCAAAAGTTTATTTTATTCAATTAATTTTGAAAATTTAAACACAAATTTGAAATCTCATTGAACACATTCCAAGAAATGCAAATAGTTCCTATCACAAGCTCCATGAGATCTACATAATTTAGAAATTTTTTGACCAAATTAAATCTTGAGAAGTTAGGAAACGAAGCTTGATTTCCTCAAAACAAAAACAAAAAAATCAATTTACTATATTCTGCCTTTTATTTTAAACATAACTCTTGGAATAAATCATCCGTTTTTTTTAAAATTCTTATAACACATCTACCGTTCATTACAGAGAATTAAATATCAAAATACCCAATGCCAGTGTCTATTCAGTAACAGAAGCTCTATGAAATCGCTACCGAGCCACCGAGTTTGAAATTGTCTAATTTTGGTTTAAAATAAACTCAAATTTAAATTTACTGAAAACACGAAAAAAAAGAAAAAAAAAAGAAAGAAACACTAAAGAATTCAGACGGAAATATTATATTGTCGAAATCCCCTTTCTTCATTTTGATATAGTTCATATGTTCATATAGATTAAAATGTATCAATCATATGAACGGATTTACAAAATGAGTTTCACTTCTTATTGAAAAGTAGCAGTATTTACACTGAATAGCTTTTAACCATCCTTATGATTTGATACACTAAAAGATAAAATACGTTATGCATAGACTCTGTAACACATTTTAAAATGCAAATGCTACGATATTTTAAAACAGTTTTATTCTGATACGATGCCGATATAAATCGAGCAGCTATACACAACATTTTTCAGAGTTCAATTGAATAAGATTAATCCGGAAGAAGAATAACCTCTTGAGCCTAAAAAAAATTCACATTTGCTGGAGATAAATAACTCCACAAAACTATTTTTATTTCGCGCGAAAAGCTCTCAAATAAAGTGACGTTTAAAGCCCAATGCAGAAATTCAAAATAGGTTTCTGGCAATGGAATTAAACTTTTGAAATTCAAATTTCGCCATTTCGGATTCCTAGAAAGAAATTTCTTCCTATTTTTTTTTTCAAAGGAAAAGTGAAGGGAGAAAAGGTGAAGAAATGGTAAACAGGGGTTTCTCCTTTTTTCATAGAAAAATCTCCAGGATATTTTGTGTAAGTGCTATTGGACGATTGAGCTTGCTTCAGTTGAATAATTGAGATGGAAATGAAATGACAGAGGGCGTGCGCGTAGGACGGTAACGAGTCACTCGTCTCGTTCTTTTGCACCCATTCTGATTGGGGATATTAACGACAGAATGACGGCTTTTTATAAGAAAAAGGATTTCAAATAAATTAAATTAAATTTCGTTAGATCTTTATTAGCCCAAATTTCAGGAAGACCCATTAAATTTAGAACCGTCACTAATGGAATTAATACTTAAATGGACAAAAGCAAGCAAATTATTTCGAAAATTCTAACAAGAAACCATTAATAAATTTAATAAAACTACTATCATTAAAAATAATTTAGATATTATTAAGAACATAAAAGACAAAGATTTATTTGCTAGACTTATTAATGATTTTGGAGACTCTTTAATTCTATAGACATGGATCATCTAGTATATGTACTATTAATTATTTATAAGAATAATATAATATTAATGACTTCATTTTTCTTATGATAAGTTTAATTCTTCTGTTAATACTGTACGCAAAGAAAATTACATTGAATAAAACGGTGAAAAAAACATTCAAATAAATTAAGGAGAGGACCTATGAGTAAACCACGAGGACGATGAGTAATAGTTTGGCGAATATTTATTTACATTATTATAAGCAAATTTATAATGGTAGATATAATTTTATTATTTATAAATATATAGATTATCTACTTGTTTATATAAGTAGTTAAACTAGTAAAAGTATGAAGTTGAATATTTAGATATATGATTGAAAAGTATAGATATTAAAATTAGTAGCAATATTTTTGAAAAGAGGGACACTTTAATTTTCATATTAATAAGGTACCGTTCAGGAATATATATATATATATATATATATATATATGTGTGTGTGTGTGTGTGTGTGTGTGTATAAGTTTTGAATGAAAAAAATTTTTTCATTCAAAACTTAGTCGTCACCAGAAGGCGACTTATTTTAGGCATAATTATATTTTCGAGCTTTTTTAAGTTCAAATTCATTTATAAGATCGTTTATTTATTTTGTAAAAATTTTCAATATATTTTTAAAAAAATTTCGAGGCACAAAGGTTTAATAAGATTTTTTTAAAGAAAAATGGTAATAAATACTTTTGTATTGTAAAATCAATCAATTAAATGTATTTGGGCAGTTAATAGCATTTCGATAATAAGCATTCTCGAGCCAAATTGGAAGGATTGTTTAAGAATATCACAATATGTGCTCATGGTTGGTAAAAGTTTTATAATTCTATTTAAGTTAAAACCATTCATTAATGTTTAGAAATAAGTTAAGTATTTTGAATGGATTATTTTACTGCAATTCGCTTTAATGAATTTTGTTTCCTTTTTTAAAATTCTATTATTTCTTTGGTTAAATTACTGTTTAGAATTGGGATTTCCGCTTATACTTGGTTTATACCTTTCCGTTATAAAGTAATTTGTTGAAATGTGAGGGTTGAATCTGTGATACGAATAAAAATACGCTATTACTTGGTTCCAAGCTTGTGACAGCATTTAGAATTATTTTTTCTCCATTTGTATTATACTTTCTTAACTTTTTTTTTCTTTTGATATGTGCTTTGTAGGTCTAGGTAAGTTTTTTGGTATTTTAAATTACTGGTTTTAATTTTTAATACATATGTTTTATATTATTTAATTATGCACGAGCTAATGGGGGCAAAAATGTGGGCTCAACATATATATTTCAAATAAAATTTCTAAAGTTGTAACTTATCAATTCATTTGAAATTTGCTTAGAATGTGGAATGGAGGAGGGAAGCGAGTGACAATTGACTCTGACAATTGAAGAACAGTCTTAACAGAGGCGCTATATAAAAGACTTGCCCTTCATGTTTGCACCGTATTCTTTGAGGGTTGAATCAGAGCATTTAGAAAGAAATGCCCCTGTCAATGATGGCAAGAGTAGGATTCAAAATATTGAAAAGAAAACTATGTCATAAATTATTTATTCTCCTATGAGACGATAATAAACGAGCCCATGTCAATGATTAACTAGCGATTACGAAACTATATACAGGGAATTTATAAATCAAACTATCGATCTGTGAGCATGTTTTTATCTATAGAAGACTTCAATGCTATACATTTGATTTGACGGGATACATTGCAAAAGATAATTTACTTCAACTCTACTAAACCATTTAAGCGGTTACTATACTTTTTTAAGATTTTTACCTGTATTTCTTTACGACATTGGTGCTTAAAACGATGTTAATACTTTATCAAGGCTAAAGCATATAATCATATACCATATCATAATCATCATAATATATCATAGCAAAAACGAATAATTTAAGAGTATTCAAGGTGTTTCATTCTATTGATGTATCCTCTATCGTTTAAATACATTATCATACAAAATTCTTACCGTAAAGAACATAGAGTGATATTCGATTGAAATTGTTTCAGAAAATACCTCTTCTACCTACTTTATTTGTATTACCTCAGTTATAATATGCATATAAAAAAGTTCTAAGCAATTCTGGAATGTATAAAGAACATTTTAGAAGTCATCAAAGTGGAAACAATTTAATATTAAAAATTCACTGAGAAATTATTTCATTTGAAGAAATTTCTTAAGTTATGTGACAACATTTTTTTCTTTGTCATACTTACCAAGTTAAGAAAATGCGTGGTAAAAGTTCTTTTTTTTTATTGTATTCTATTTAATTTGTTTTTTGCTTTAATATTGTAGTTACAATTCGAAACTTGATAAATAAATAACTTTATGTACAAAATTACTCTTGAGTGCTTACTTCTATTCGATGTATAGTAATTTAAAATAATTTTATATATAAAGTTATTCATCCATCAATATTTTACCAATATTGTGTGTACGAATATAATTGTATATAATTATCCGTACACCTTTGGGCTAGGCGGATTCTTTTCGATTCACAAAGATGTTAGAGAGTACATAAAATCAACTCATTCTTTATAGTTTTCCAAGGTATCAAAATTAAATAATTTTCCATAATAGTAGAGCATAAAACAACAGTACGATCAGTAAAAATTATTTTTAATATTAGACCATGACATAGATACAAAGTTTGTTCGAATTCTATAAAAGACAAAATTGATATGGAAGCTATACCTAGCGGCTTGAAGCCAAAATGTATCCATCATGATTTAGTATACTCGAAGGAATTTATTTATGCAACATATGGCAAACAAACAAAACTAAAAACTCCTATCAACAGGGGAAAACGCGACAGCGTCAATCTAAAATTCGAAATAAACTAGACAGGGGGAGGAATGGAAAGAAATGGTGGTGGCTTGGGGACAAAAAAAAAGCCTCTGAATATTTATACCAGTTTTAGGAAAAGATCCGTCTCTGTCATTTACGCGCTCCCCCCGAATAATAATTCAAGGCTGAATTTCGGATTTTCTTTCTTCCAAGAGTCGTCTCAAGAGTTTTCGAGCAAGGGCATTTTTCCTTTGGGACGGAAATATTTTCTTTGAGTCCAATTAGAGGCTTTCTCACAAAATGGCTTACAATTCCCTCGGATTGATATTCGAGTAGAAGGAAGGTAATAGTTTGCGAGACTGATTGAAATTTTTCTTAAAATTCATTTGTTCTCTCTCTCTTGAGTATAATTTTCAAATCAAATTAACGTTTATATTCATGTTTATATTCATGAGTAAGCAGACGTTCTTCCGCATGGTCATTAGGAAATAAAATTTATATCTGAAAAATGATGAATAAGCATTAACGTGTATATACATATACATTGTTTTTAATTCCCCTCTGTCCATAAAAGCAACACATTTTCAACTGTATCGAAAGTCTAAATAACTTATCGATTGCTTATAATACGCATCGTGTATTATAATAAATTTATTAGATCATTATAAGAATAAATTGAGTTCTATCGAAAATTTAATTTTACTTTACAAAACTTTATAATTTTTTCGTTGTGCTCAGCTTATGTAATTTTCCATTCAGTCAATTGATCCAATTGATTTTATGAGCATCTTGAAACTTTAGTCAAAGTGTTGTCAGAGATAAAATTCGGTTCAATTCTATGAATTTCTTAAGTAGCACTATTAATAAAGAGTAAGCAGATGACATGTATTTTACGATAAAAAAGAATGACTACGGAAATGAACATAGCGTCAATTGTTCTGAGCTTTTCCCTTTTTAAATTATCAGGTGGCTGCTTCAGGATTTGATCTTTCTGTAAAATCTTACTATAACACGCTCGCGTAGACTTCAAGCCGATAAAATTCTTTTTAAACCGAATGCTTCGTTTTTTTAAAATGCGATCGAATTGGTAAGCTAATAACATATACTCTATTGACGCCTAAAACAGTTATGGAAATGGAAAATTAATAAAATCCATTGTGAGCGTCCTTTCTTCCTATATATATATATATATATATATATATATATATATAATCAGCAGTTGCCATTGTAAACTTCGATATAATTTCAGAAACACGTAAGAGATCAAAAATATTTTCCCAGTGCTTATAATTCTAATTTTGTATCAAATGATGTTAGCTTTAACAAGTTCCAATTTGTATGTTAAGTTTTAGGCATTAATATTGTTTGATCTAATCTTCTGGCATTCAGACGCTCTAGTCGATGAATGGAGCTCAGTAAAGACCAATATTATCCAAACTTTATACGTGTCTGTGAATGCCCTAAAGGCGAGAATCTGTTTAGCCATGAGACTCCTCAGTAAAATCGATATCTTTCGGAGAATCAGGATTAATTTGCTTAACTTCACATGGAAAAATCAATACTGTTCGGATGGGTAGTAACGGATAGAGCTATTGGTATGGCTCGCCCACATACTCACAAAACTCTTGCTATTAGCCAGAGGCATTTGACACGGAGACATTCTTACTCAGTTCATGCTTTATATTTGACAAATACTGTGCGGATTCTAACACTGGACTTTAGGATTGAATTTTCATTCAGATACAGGAAATTCATATGCAGCAAAACAATAAATGATTATATCAGAGACGAGTTTTCAGACTTGATATAATAAGTTAATGGGTGATAGGGTCCCCCCCCCTTCCCGAATATTAAATTCATTTTCATTTCCAAGAATTCAGTGACGTAAATTATTTTTAAATTTATCGCATTTACATTTGTACATTGTCTGCCTTTTTAAAAATTAACTATTTTTTTTTCATACTCCTTTCTGTTTCTGAGCATTTTATTTCTAATTTGTATCACTAATTTGCATTAAGTGTTCTTTCGTGCGTGTTTTTATTATAAATGACAGGTAGAGCTGTGCAAGAATTTTCTTGGACTTACTTTATGTTCCATGATTTTTGTTTTTAGTTGCATATTAAACAGTATATCTAGAGTAGAAAGTTAGATTGAGCGACTGAATCATAAGATTGGTATTTTAATAATGACTTTGATTATTAGCTGTCAAGTTAAATTAATGAAGCATTAGCTGAAGAAGTAATTTGATGTCTTCCTCATATTTTTTCTTTTCTCAGAAGTTATACAAGATGGAGGTTTTGTTATAAAATGATATAAATTATTTTTCCCTTAGACGAGGTTGCTTCTTAAATAGTTAATGCGAATTTCTATTACTTAGTAGTAGATTTATTGATACAGAATCTCAAGACACTACACAAGATAAGGCTTTGCCAGATCGTCATTTATCGTAACAGAACCCAAAGTAGGAAAAATGGTCAAATGATTAATGAAGTAATGCTACTTGAAGTATGTTTTTATTTTCCTTTTCTCAGGCATTTAAAATAAGTACCGTTTTTCGATAAGGTTTTTCGAAATTTAAGCACTAACGATATACTGCAGAGGATAACAGTAGGATGAGTGCAGTGTGGGAAAGTGAACGAACAAACGTTTTAAAAGGTGAGCGCAAATAATAATCCGAGCTCTAACAGGATTATTACCAAATAAACAAAAAGTAACAAGCGTCCATAGATGCATTTATTTTAGAATTATCATAGGCTAGTCAGAATCTGCACCTAAATTAATAACAATCGATTGCACAACAAATATTCAGTACTCGAATGAAAAATATTTATGTATAAAAAGCACATTTAATAAAAACTGATGTTCTTTTTTTATCGGAAACATATAAAATAATTTTCATGAACCACAAATATCACACGTGACTTATAGAAGTAAAAGAAAAGACAAATTACAAAAAAAGGACGAAGATATAAAAAAATGAACCAAGTTACAAAATTCCATAAGTGAAGTCACAAAATCAAATTAATGAAGTTTCAAAATCAAATCAATCAAGTTACTAAATAAATTGAAAGCAGCTTTACTAGAAAAGAGTTTAAAAAATTTGATGGCCAGTTGATTCTGAGAGCATACAATTTCGCGTTTTTGTTCCTTTATTTAATTTTGAGCTAAAAAGAATAAGGTGTTGAACACTTTGCTCAACACCAGCACTCCATTGGTAGAATTGAGAAGGGCACAGATTAAGTCTGTTGAAAAACACTTTAAAAGAACCAGAAGGAAATTGAGTGATATAAAAAGGACAGTCTATGGGGAAGGGTTGGAAAAACTTCTTCATCAGTGCAGAATGAACTCATTTAATTACAAATTGTTCCAGAATGTGATAACATTTTTTTCAGTTTTATTTTCGGGGGAAAAAAGGATTTGAGAATATTAACTAAGAAATCTCGTTTAGTTGCAGTCTTAGCCAAGACTTTCTTTTTTGAAAATTCAGGAAGACTACGGACAAATGCACAGGACACAGGGATATTTATTTCTGTCTTTAATTTTTTTACAATTTCTACACTTATTTTTACTATCAGCGACTTTCTTATTTTCTTGACGCAGGATATCAGTCAAAGTAAATGAGAAATGGAGAGTTATTAAAAGTCTATTCATGCAGATACTGAAATTGTTGTTAATGGATACAGAAATTATGGCGGATATGTTGATGTCCGATACAGCCTGGGACATTCTCACAAGGTTTTTTTTTTTTTTTTTTTTTTTTTAGAAGAGGTAATTATACAAGCGTACAGAGCATTTTATATTAAAGCTTTTGTATTTATATAATACTGTCTCAATTACAAATGGATAACGATAAAATTTCGTTTTATTTTTCTCAAATGATTTTGTTAAATATAAAAAAATTAACAATTCATAAGATTTTTTAAATAGCATGAATTACATTTCACAGTGCAATGCAATACTCGTTAAATCGGATACTTTTAACTCTGATCTCTGAATAATCCAGATCGGTCTGTACTCTATTTTATTTTGAATTTGAGAAGCAATGGGCAAATTTATATATCATTTACTCGTTTCATCCGCGTCTATTGAAAAATTATTTTCTTTAGCAAAATCTTCTTACAGCTAAGATCAAAGGAAAGTGGGGGACTTTATAAATATCCTGGGAAAAGTGACTTGAGTTACACCTCTAATCACCCACGAGACATGGCGCAACATTGTCAAAGTGGAGTAACTGTTTTATTGACGACGCAATGAGATGCAGTACGAGTGATATTGGCGAAGGTCATTTTGAACCTCGGTCAAATGCCGAGGATAATACCTGTGCTGGCACCTCCCTCTCCAAACTTGCACGCCATACCAAAAGGAAAACTTTGGACCCCAATTTAGCGTGCATCAGCCCCGATACACGGCGGGTCTTTAGTGGCCTCAGGGCTTGAATCCACGACTCGATGAAAACAAGGTCGGCCGCGACCACTAGGCTACCGTGGCCGCATGGTCCAAATGGAAAATGCAATGAAAGAACTCCAAGCATACTTGTATTATTCACAAAGTAGACATCTGCATTGAATGTGATTTTTTTTCCATACTCCATTTGTTCAATCTAAAGATAGGTTTCTGTAAAATGAGTTGATTCATATGAAATTTATTTCATTTTGAAACAGAATCCTTCTTATCGTTCCAGAAGCTAATTCTTCTGATTTACTGAAGGATTCCTTGAAGTACCTCTCAGTAATGTCTATTTCAGTTAGGATAAAGGGTATTCACAGGAGGAATTACAAGAACTCTTACGACCTCTTTATTGGTTAACAGAACAACAGCTGAGCTCAAACACGTCAAGAATTTATTGTGCCAATAGCTTCACATTACAGGGAATGGGGGCAATTATAATAGAAGTAATAAATTTATCAACTTATTTTGGTTGATGGTCGAATGAAAGATTATTCATTTTACCAACGAATATTCTCGATGCTAATGTAGAGAAGGAAAAAAAAAGTTTTTAGATTTCTGTACATTGCGAAACATTCTTGATGAAATATAAATATATATATATATATATATATATATATATATATATATATATATATATATATATATATATATAATTTTACAAGTTTCTTTGAAATATATATAAATTGCAGAAACATATATAAAGCAAATTTTAGATCGATTAATGTAACGAAGTTATTAATAGAATAAGTAACTCAGTTAGGATTTAAATAAAAATAATCTATCTATATATAAATAAAATCTATGAATGAATTCGCCAGTCTCATAAGTATAATACGCATTTATTTTTGGTAGAATATTTATTACATGTATATTATGTTTCGATAGCTTTAGTGAAAATAATATTTCACGTGATATTGGATAGTATTTTTTTTAAATTTACACAGTTTTCAATTATTCTGCATACGCACTTCACATCAGATTTGAAAGCCAAGAAAAAATTTTACTGACCAGTTACTCTTCACTGGTTTCGCTTAGATACTTTGAAAAGTGCAACTACTTCATAAATTTTATTAACTGAAATACATTGGTCACATATTGAAATACGCATGAGTACAATCATTACGTATTCATTACGATGAGCTTAAGAATTGTTTCCAATGTAAAAATAGGTTAAAAAAAAACTTTAACGGATCAGCTAAAAATTCAATGAAATTTAGTATCGCTTTGAAATAAGTTTTTTTTTCCAAATTTCAGCTCCATGCATTAACAGTATACTGCAGAGGATAATAGTTTGGATGATTACGAGTGGGAAAGTTAAGTTACATAATACACTTTTGGATTGAAATAATAATCCGAATTCTCAACCGATTGCTAACAAATAATAATAAAAAATAATAATAAAGAGCGCTCATGGATGATATTCATAGGTTAGTCAAAATCTGCTCCAAACCTAATATGAATCTATAAAACAACGAGTAACAAATTCAGTACTTGAATGAAAAATATTTATGTACCAAAATTCGATTTAATAAACGCTTAGATTTGAGATTCATTTTTAACATATGCCACTTTCTTATTTTCTTGATGCTGGACATCAGCCAAAGTAAATGAGAAATGGAGAGTTATTAAAAGTCTATTCATGCAGATAGTGAGAGTGTTGCTAATGGAGGATATGCTGACGTCCAACGCAACTTTGGGCATTCACACTTATTTAAGAGGTAATTATACAAAACTATAGTGCATTTTATATTAAAGCTTTTGTATTTATACATGACGAAGCCGTAATAAATTTATTATTTATTGATCATTAGCATATTTATAACAAGATCGTACAAATTTTGCCACAATTATAGACAGATAGTTATATTAAGAATATTTTTTTTTCAATAACCAATCTCCCTTCAATCAAAATAGATAAATTGGAGCCCATATTCTGATGAGACTAGAAATTAGACGTTCCGTCATCTAATTTATTTCACAGAACATGTAAGGTAATGCCATATCATCTCGCATAAGCAAAGGCAACGATAGCCTCCGCCTTGTTGATTACTTTATTAACGTAGCCTTAAAAGCAACATGAGAGTTATCGGTGACGTAATTATGAACATCGGTCAAGAGACACCTGAGGTGGTAGCTCCGTCTCCAAATTGCATTAGTGGAAGGACTTGAACCTCGACAGATTTCATATGCATCAGCCCTGCTACACGGCGGCTCTTTAGTGACATCAGGTCTCGAACCCAAGACTCGACAAAAACAATGCCGCCATCGAGTTCGCGATTATGACCAAAAGGCCTCACATATATCCATTCCAATTTTAGAAATAGACCTCCAACCATTAATTTAAGGGTACCGAAACCAACATATTCGTCATTCTCTGACCAATTACTTAAAAGTGAGGTATGTTTTAATCAAATTTGTTCCAATGCAGACTCTCATTATATTTAAAGATTAATTCCTTAAATTAAATGATTTATTCATCAACTTATTTAAAATAACTATTTTATGAGGACTTTCATTGACAAGATCATTCCTTTTCAGATAAGACTAGAGAAGCCAGGTCAAACATAAATTTCAGTCATTACTGCGGAATAATCTCTAAGTAATTCTCACTCAAACTTCAACGTATATCATTCACATTAAATAGTGACTTACCAAATTAATTGTTTCAACTCTTTAGCTTTACAAAGGGTTCCCACTCTGCTGGGTAATTCATTCTATTCTCTTCATTTATTGCAGCATTGATATATTAAAGAATAATTTGAGCACATTCTACACTCGTAGGAGATTATCATTGTCCTATAGTAATGCAATATATATTAATTAATGACTATATTTAATCTAAGGTTTCATTATTTCTTTGTTGCTTTAGGTATATTAAATATGGGAACGAGTTAAGATGCGTTAATATTGTTTTCAATTCCGTAATTATCCCTTAACTCTAGCATTATACAATTTTTGAAATGGCTCATTTAAAAAAAACAAGAACAATTACAATAATAACTTTTACTTCAATAGCATTCAAAGATAAAATGATGTACTTGAGTCGAACAGCATACAATTCATAATTGACAGCCTATTCAATGAAAAGTGCTATTAAGAAAATAAATATTTGTTGTAAAGTTTATAAAACATTTTCCTTTTACCCATGATCTTATCGTTTAGCGATATTTCTTTTTAACTTTGACGCTTTAATGAATTCCTACTTTAATCCATCCATCTCGAGAACGGTCATTGAACGAAACACAACGCAGAATGGGGGAAAAAATCCTCCTAATTTTAATAATTTCAATTAACACGATGCCTAAATTATTATCAAAACATTATTTTCCAAACGAAATACTAGGCCATTTTATAAATTTAAATAAGGGAGACAATAATTGAAGTCGAACTTATCATTATATTATATTGATCTTTTACTGTAGAATGATAATGCTTATATATCAGACGTGTCGTGTGCTGCATCAAATTGACAAATGTCTCAAGTCTAAATATGGTTAATAAATCAAAAGCATGATATAAATTCACAAATTGTACAAAACAATAAAACGGGCTCCAAAAATTACTGAATTCTAAAATAGGATGGATACAATTTCTTTTGATTCATTGATTTGTTAGAAGGATGAAATGTATTAAAATAATAATTCAAATGGTTATGAAGTATATGACTGAAATCTAGTAAACGAGACTTGGAGCAAAATATTAGAAAAGTCAAAATGAATGTTTTGCGAAACAGCGCACTAAATAAATATCACGTGTGATAATAAATGTCCTTAGATCATTTTAAATAACATTTAAAACACAAGGATTGTCTTCTCCCCAAACAAGCTATTTCTAAGCCATGCTTGAGTTAATATTCATTTTAGAGGTTCTTCCTGCAAAGATCACAAACTCAGCGAAATTCCAAAATCTTTATCTAGTTCTTAATAACGCTATTGTCGGTCAGACTTTTCATACCAAAGAGACTGGAGAAAGGGCTTCATCAAATTTTCTGTCACGTGGCTCTTTTAAAAGGCCTGACGATAGCGTAATTGCAAGACCGTGAGACGTAAACGAATTAAGCCCTCTGTCGGTTTCCTCGAAGAATGTGGAAGAAAGGCCATTTGAGGTACAACAAACTCGTTGAGAATAGCCGCAGACATCATTTGAATGAAAAGGAAGATGTAAAACCTGTAAGTATTGTAGAAGTGCGGAAATATACTCTTGGGAATGAACAGTTTTATTGAGATACTATTCGGAATCTGCATTAAAGAAAGTAGCAGATAAAAAGTATTTGTTGGAAAAGTAACCTCAGCAATATCTATTATTCGGAAAATTATAAATAAATATGCAGTAACAAAAATAGAAAAACGTACGATTTTTAGTTTGACTCAAATGCAATAACATATTACATACTTTCAAGGGAATAATTTTTTTGCGAATTTAATGGAGTTTCAACATTTTATGGACAGCGCTTACTTATTTGTAGTCTTAAAGTCTATGCGTACTTATAATGAAGCTACGATTTTGCAGGAAAAATGCTACCTTTAATTTAGGAGTTGATTTAAGCTAATTTATATTTATTGTGGTTTAAAAAATAACTATACTTTTGGAGAACTATTCTTAAATCAAATCACTTAAGCAATTTAAAAGAACGTCTTATTTTTCAGAGAGAAAAATAAATTAGTTCCAAAATAGTATTATTTTAAATCAATTTAACTGTTGCCAAGTAGCTTAAGGACAACGTGTTACAACCTAATATTCATTTTAAAAATGCAAAAATGTGACAGCGAACAATTAAAATATAGTTTCAATATGCAGTAACAAACGTATACAAAATTAATATTGCCGCAACATACTAAAAGATGTTAATTGAATCATCCAAAAAAAAAAGTAATATTTTTTTTTCTGTCTGCCGCGAAACGCCCTTTATAACAGAAGAGAAATAATTAAATATGTTCCAAAACTCTATGCTACACCACTAAAAACCCCATTACAGTAAACAGCTGACGAAAAAAGGCAATTATAAAAACACAAAAAGATGCGAGGGGCTAAGAAGAGGAACAAAGAAAAAGCTGCCCGATTTCCCATTGGTCGACTACCAGTATCGTCTGCAACTAAAAGCCAACTTCATTATTTTCGAATTAGGGCATAAAATAGGGGGTAGAATGAAAAGAAAAGCAAGAGGATGACAAAAAAAAAATATTACAATAAAACATGAGGCGTGGGGATAGTGGATTGATTGCATAATTGCCATCATATGATATTCAGCCAAAGTGTGCATTCTTTTTTTTATCTATTTTTTATAAAGGAAGAAAAAATAGAAAAAGGGGGAAGAGAAAATATAAGCAGCTGCTACAATAAAACGCGATGCTACGGGTACCACACAATGGTTTTATGCAGAAAATGTTCGCTCTTTTTTAATCGAAATAAACTTTGCTGCGGGAAGCTCATAATTCATACAGATATTCATTACATAAAGAGTAATGCGATGTTTTCTCTTAAGCTGCATTATTTTTTAAGAATAAAACATGCCAGATTTTAAAAGGATGCAGATTTAGGCCTCTTTTATTTAAAAATGATTTTGCATCATAATTCTCAGATTTTGCTGCATGACATTTTGTAAGTAATTCTACGGGGAAAAAAGATAGAAAATGAGAAGGCGGGAATCAGGAAGAAAAGTAATTTATTTCTAAAATATATGTTTTTATCTTTTTAACATTAAATAAAATAATAAAAAAAAAATGATAAATAATTTTTGAACGATATCGATAAGAATACACCACGAGATAACGCCCATTCGGTTTTGTATGTAATGTATTTCAAACTAATTTAGATTTGTGATAATTAAAAAAAAAACTGACATATCTTTTAATTTCATATTTTGAGGAAATGTAACTAATAATCTCTGTACTTTTTAGTAATAAAAATTAGCTTCGTTGTATGAGGGAGGAAAAAGAGGGAAAGATAATACTAGATGCTTTATAAACAGAGTTTCTTTTAAAATATTTTTGTTTGTTTGTTTACGCGGGGAAAACCCTATCACTATCTTTATGGTCATCTGTAATCAAACTCTCGAAAACTTCGATTTCGAAAATATGGTTCCCCACACTTGATACCAGCTTCGAAAGACAAATATTCCGTTTGTATTTCTCCGAAGGAATACCCCACTTCTCTTTCGACTCATGAATAAGTCACTAGTTTGTACAGCTCATGAATAAATCATTCCGAGTACTAGCACGGTATTGTATTGATAAATTTGTACCAGCAACTCGATTAAATATTCAATACATTCATAATATTTGGTCAAGACAGAATATTTTATGAACAACTTCATATATATTTAATGTGAAGAGTTAATCTTATTCCAGAAGCCACTGAGAACTTTCACTGTATTTATGAGCAAAAATGATTTTTTACCACGTGACGTCACAGGATGAGAGAAAATGCAGTCCTTATTTCTAATACACATTTTCTCCACGGAATTTTAGATGAAAGAGAAAAACAAAAGATGCGTAATGAAAGGAAATGCTCTTAAACCTGGCAAACACACAATTTACTTAAAGCATCATATATAACTTAGTTATCCGTTCCATTCTCAAGTATTTTTGCGTAATTAAAAATAATGACGAAAGATGGCAGCATGGATTATCGAGGGAAACCATTTTTAAGGAAAGAAGATAATGTTTAATTCCACCATAACAAATGTAAGAGAGTTTGAGATATAAAATATAAATTTCGCAGTAAAGGAAAATTTACGCTTTGAATAATACATAAAACGTACTATTAATTTAAAGTAATTCATACATGACTTTCAGAAATTCTTTAATCAAAACAAACTAATGTTTGAAAGCATCGACAGTACTTAGAATACAATGAGACAACTGAAATTTTAATCGTGATTTTTGAAAAAGCAATTCAATTTATATATCGATTACGTAACAATTTACGACTTAATTCTTAAATTTTTTTAAGTGTTGAACAATTGCGAACTGCAACAAACACTTTTTCCCATATATATTCTAACTTCTAGTCACTTAAACATACACACATTTCAGTTTTAGAAAATTTCGTTTAAATCCAATGCAAATTACAAACTGCATTAAAGTTTTCTTATAAAATAAGTTAAACATTGATCTAACTAAATACATATCAAACTCTTTTCTAGGAATCAATTCGCTTGTCGAAAGAGAGCCATTTTCCTTTTACACCCAAAGTAATTGTTATGCTTCATTTCAATAAGCGAATATACAAATAGAGGAAAGCTCTTTTCCTTGGTCTTTTCATCGCAAATGCGTTACATCACACATATGTTTCATGGTGAGTGAAGAAGCATCGACATGGTCAAACACCCTCTTTGCTTTGAGCATTTGGCGTAAGAATCGGAGCAATGCAAACACGGGGAACGAATGATTCGGCTGCGCAAGTATTCCCTAACTTCTTTTGTAATCCTAGTCAATTGGTTGAAACACGGGAAAGCGAGAAATTCCCTTTTATCTGCATTATCCCTAATTAGTATTAGTGATGGATGGGAGAAACAGTGGGGAGAGAATTCTTCAGTTGCTATTGAATGTTTCACTTGAATTCGAAGGAAAGGCACTTATTGGATGCTATTGAAAAGGGCGGCGTGGACTTTTAATCGAGATTTACCCTCAGTTGCAGCACACCGATGTCATCATGTTTCAGTGAATTTACACACTTAATACTCTTTGTCAAGGATTTAAAATTAAAAAAAAAAAAAAAAAAATGTACAGTCACAACTCCTACCGTGGTTCAGAAAATCTTAATAATAATTATTCCACTATACTTAAAAAGAATATTTTTTAATGATAGTTTTTTGAATTGGTTCTATTCATCTAAGCTCTGTTTACTCTATAAAAATAGTAAAGTTTAGCTTTGGAGAACAATTTTTTTGAAGACGGAAAATACAACTGAAAAAACTAATTACTACAAAACTAACTTCAAAATATTTGTACAAATGATTGTAACTTCAAGGATGATTTGTCCAAAAGTTTCTTTAATTTCACTGTAGAGGGGAAATCTTACGAGTAAGGGAAAAGGACAACTCCATAGCATAGTAAAAATTTAAATACTTAAATGCCTTTACTTAAAAAATAATAAGAAAAGTTGAATGTATATATATATATATATATATATATATATATATATATATATATATATATATATATATATATATATATATATATGTGTGTGTGTGTGTGTGTGTGTGTGTAAGCTTACGTTATTTTTAACGATGAAAATTTATAGAAGTTTTCAATATAACTTAGGCACCAATATAACTTAGGCACAGAAAGTAAATTTTAAAATAGTCATTCTGAGAGTTAAATGACGCAAAAATTTTATAACACATATATAAACAAATACACAAGAAACTGCATTGATATTAAAATAATCAATGCAATTACAGGACACTATTTTTTTTCTTCTTAGAATTTTTAAGAAAAATAATGAAATCAGTATCACGATACTACTTCGAGAAACAACTAAAGTGTATTTCAAAAAATTTTAAATGCTTCATAGAAGATAAATAGAGCAAAAAAGATATTTCAGTGCAAAAATAACAGTTTTCTAATATTGCTTTCCCACAGTTACAAAATTCGTAGAAAAAAAATCTGACCCAAAAATTCCTCAGTAATTACGTAAATTTGTATGGTAATGATACATGTACCGCCTTTCTTCACCTCACCCAAGACATTTTCAATGATTCAAAGAATTCTCAGATAGTTAAAAATTCAATATAAATGCAAAACACTAACGGAATTCTTCAGTTCCTAAAATAGAAGTCAACATACGAAGATTTATGCGTAAAAAAGGTGGATTCAAAACAAAATATAAGCAAAACTGAGGGTAAAATATTATAATACGAAAGAGATATCGTAAAGTTTTCATTATTACTAAGAAATAACACATCAATCAATAACTCCCGAGACTAACCCAGAGATGGCGCTCGTAGTAAACCAGTAACCAGGTCTTTCTAGAGTACTAACCTTTGCTTGAAACGTGTCAAAATTTTAAGTCGATCGGACCAGAAACAGCTGAGTTATCGAGGTTGGAGTAAAGTCGTTTTGTAGTTTGTTTAAAAAATGGAAAAAACCGAGTTTCGTGTTCTGATAAAACATAGTTTTTTAATGGGTAAAAACACCGTGCAAGCCAAACAATGGATTGAAAAATGTTACCCGGACTCTTGTCCATCAAAAGCAACGATTTGTCGGTGGTTTGCTGGGTTTAAACGTGGTCGTACCGACACAAATGACGCGGAACGCTCGGGTAGACCTGTGGAAGCCGTTACACCGGAAAATGTGAGTGAAGTGACAAAAATTATAATGTAAGATCGTAAAGTGAAGCTCCGTGAGATTGCTGAGATGACACAGATATCATATGGAAGTGTATTTACTGAAAAAGGTTTTTTGAAGTGAAGTGAAAAAGGTTTTTTCCAAGTGGGTGCCGCGATTGCTTTCGATGGAACAAAAACAGCAACGAGTCGATGATTCAAAAAGCGTTGGAACGATTGTATCACCCTAAAAGGTGATTAACAAAAGGTGTTATGTTGATGAATAAAAAAAAAATTTGCAAAAAAAATGTTGTTTTCAATGTTAGACTCGGGAGTTATTGGTCGATGTCTTAAATAAATATGTGACATTTAATAAAGACTCGGAATCTTTCTTATGCCCTATGAGCATTCTCTAGTAAGAAAAATATAGCCATGATCTTTTTCCTCAAAATTTTTAGCCACAGTGCTGATACTTTACGAAATGTGAGGTTAATTTCTATACAGTGAGTATTTTAATAAACGCTCAGAAGTTCAGGCGTGGCACAGTATTTGTATAACAATTATGGGTAATTAGAATTCCACAATTTTTTAAAAATTTTAATCTTATGAAATTAAATTGTTGAAATTATAATTATATTTATTGGGTAGAGTGTTATGTTTAACTTAAATTAATTAATTTTAAACAATTGAGAAAATTTGGCGTAATATCAGTTTATTCAGCTTAGTCCCTAGAGGACCACAAAAGTGTGAAAAACAACAAGTGGAGAATGCGTTTCTGTTTTGCTTCTGAAAAGATCTGGGAATCAAGATCAATTAAAAATGTCTTCGACTGCATTCTAACCCTAACAAAGAAAATAAAACGAATATAAAATTACACAACTATATCAGTATCATATTTAAACCTCTCTATTGCACGAGGATCAATCCACTTAAATCCTTTTGAATCGGATACATTCTATATTTCATTTCTCTTAATTTAAAATCATGAATATAGTAGAACTTATCTGAATACGGTTCAGATGTACAGTAAAAATGGAAATTAATTAAACATCAAACTTTTCGAAACTGATATTTTCATCTGTCATGAGGAAGTGAAAAAATTAATAGCTATATATAATTAATTACTTATCACACTATAATGCAAAGAATAGTATCGAATATAAAGGTCAAAAAATAATTAAGAAGAATTTTTTTCGAAACACTATTGAGGCTTACAAATAATACGATCCAAAACGCTAAAATACTCGACAATTAAATGATCTCGCTTCTTCACAGACGATAAATGAAGTTATACAGATTGAAGAAAAAAGATTAAATGAATTTGGTACGGCACATCCAGTATTACTTTTTGGGGAAAAAAACTAAGCATCTTCATTTTACGCTGAATCTAAAACATAAGTAATTTGTTTACTTTAAATGTTTATTTTTATTTGCTGATGTGGAGCAACAAAACTTCTAGAAAACTTCTTGCATTTCATCTTCACTTTTAGCTTTATTATTATTTATTTTATTTTTGGCCTTTCAAATCTGGCTCGAGTAATAAATAGAAAACAGAGAAGACCAAACTAAAATATTTAGGAAATTGTTTTCTCGAATGCGTATATCAAATACGCCCCACGGGAAGTATTCTGAATCTGTAAAATTCAGGAAAAACATTTGTTTCGATGGAAACAAAACAAAGAATTTTAAAACAGTCTGTGAAGTTTCGAAGCTCAAACGATGAACTAAAGTAGTGCAAGAATGATATTCCATTGGCAAGGAAATTTCAAATTAACGCACAACTCATGCTGACATTTATTTACAGAAATTTATGCAGAAAAATTTGCTCTAAAATTTCCAAACCTTAACACAGTTATTTACATTCATATATACATATAAATAAAATAATTTTCAAAATAAGTCGCAAACGATACAATAAAACAGAATTCACAAAAAAATTTCTAGAATTTCCCTATTTTTCGGCCCACCAATGGGAGCAGATTTCAACTTTTATATATATATAACACTGGAAATAATATATATATATATATATATATATATATATATATATATATATATATAAAAGGGGAGATCGAGTTTAAGATGAAAAATACTTAAAAAAAATCTTTTTGCACCAATTTCCCTGGTAACAAAGTTTTATCCGCCTCTCTTCCGGATTCCGGCTGCATCAAAATCTTGTTTCCGCACACGGATATTTTTCCCTCACTTTTTTTTTTTGTCCCTTTCCACTTTATATTTGTTTATTCCGTTTCGCCGACAGGAAGAAAATGGAACAAAAATACATCTCCCATTTAGGGCATCATCTTTAGAAAGATTTCAGAACTGTGTATATAAAAATTAATTATGATGATATGATTCTTTTTGTTAGGATATAACATTTTTATTTGAGTATTTATTGCTTCTGATCAAGAGATGCAGTTTTCTTTATCGTATTATGACCAGGCTTGAATGAAAGGCAGGTATATTATGTCGGGGTCATTCAGTATTTTTAATCTAACACATTGCCTCTCCTAGGTAACAGAAAAAGAATAATTCCTCTTTTGTGAGGAAGATGGAGTTATTTTCATTTGATTCCTTGATGCGAGACCTTTGCTATGCCATGATTGCGTTCTGCTATTTAATCAAAGGCTCAATGCCGTTATACAAGGACAAGTTTCACAAATGAATATACCTCCAAGTGAGATAAAGTAATGCTGCTGATAGAAACTCAAGTATATCGGCCTTCAGATTTTTCTAAGTGAACTTTTTAAATGAAATTCCGTAATTATTTACCATTTTACATTCTATATTTGATAAAATTTCAACAATACAGTTGTAAAACCATGACTGGTATACGAAAATGTAGATGAATTGCATCATGATTTAACAAAAAGTAGTAATTATATGGATGATTCTTATTGCATATATGTGTGTGTGTGTGTGTGTATGTGTATGCATACACCAGGTATGTGAATATGAAACAAAACATTTTCCCTCGGATGACGCTAGCTGTCAATGTTGTTTCCGTCATTGGCGTCAGTTTCTAGTTTCAACATTTGATAAAGAGTTTCAACGCACAATAGAAATTTCATTCATGAACATAGATTTCAATGGTAAATTTTGTGCCTGGAAACTACGATTCGCCTACAACATTGATTTTCTATTACCATTTGAAGAAACCTTTTGCTGAATCACATCGAATGCTTGTCGAAGCTTATGGTGAACATGTTCTTGGTAAATCACAGTGTTTTCTGTGGTTTAAAAAATTCAAAAGTTGCGAATTTGACGTCAGCATAAACCACCGGAAAAGTTTGAAGATAGCGAATTGCAAGCATTGTTGGATAAAAACGATGCTCAAGCTCAATAACTATTCTCGGATCAATTAAGTGTGACACAAGAAGTTGTTTCCATACGTTTGAAAGCCATGGAAAAGATCCAGATTATGAGAAAATAGTTACACATGAACTGAATGAAAGACAGCAAGAAAACTAAAAAATAACTTGAGAAATGCTGCTAGCCAGGTACAGAAGAAAGTAATTTCTCTATCGAATTGTGATTGGCGATGAAAAGTGAATATATTTTGAGAATCCTAAGCCTAAGACATCATAGTAACTCTAGGCAAACCATGTACATCGACAGCAAGGCCAAATTCCTAAGGAAGGAAGATATACTTTGTGTTTGGTAAAATCAGAACAGTATGATCTATTATGAACTGTTACAACATATATAAAACTGTTAATTCTAAACTTAACCACCAACAAATCATCGATGTGAATCACGCTTTACATGAAAGACGATCGAAATATCAAAAAAGACAAAGAATGATTTTGCTTCATGATAATGCACCATAACACACAGCAAAACTGGTCAAGGAAGCGGCGATTGAGGCGTTAAGATGGCAAACACTTTCGCATGCGTTTATTCATCAGACTTACCTCCATTTGATTTTCACTTATTTGCATCGAATGGACTCTAACTTGCTGAGCATCACTTCACATATACGAAAATGTACAAAATTCGCTCGATTAATGTTTTGTTTCAAAAGAGGAACAGTTTTTTGGATTGACATCCACAAACTGTCAGAGAGATGTGGGAAACGTACAGCGCGAATACTTTGAATAAAATATATTTTATATAATAAACGTGCATTTTCTGTACAAAAATTCCAGTTTCATATTCACATACCTGATATATATATATACGATCCCCAAGACGTAATAACATGAGTAATACTGTAAACGAAACTTTCCAAAAAAGAAATCAGAAAGATAAGAAGGAACTTTATTGAAAAAGTAGCAAGGCGCACAATGCGACTAAAGGCTAAAACTTTAAGCCTCTAGTAGCAGTTATGATCTTAACCTGACTGCTACGCAGGTTTCACATAGTTTGGCCATGCGGAGTATGAGGTTGTCAATAAGTTGTTAAGACATTGCAACTCATTCGTTTTGTACAGCCAATCGGAGCTCCGGAATCCTTACTGACGTTAAGTTACGTGCTGCCAAGCAACTCCCTAACAAGTCCCATACTTAGATCCAGAGACCTTGCCGGCCAATCCATGCGTTCAATACCTTCACTATCCAACAGCTCTTCGGCAGCTAAAGGGCTACTAGCTGGAGCATTGTTGTCCATAAAAAGGTATTGTGCCTATAAAAAGACGCACATACTGAAGGAGAATCTCGTTACAATAGCGGGCTCGGTGACTGAACCACCTTCGAATATGTGAAAATCGGTACGGCAACCAAGCATGATAACGCCCCAAACGAAAATGTTGGACGGGTTATTGCGCATACCCCACTCTTTCTAGATGTGTATGCATCCAGAATCGCTACTCGGACTAAATCCGCTCTCATCCATAAAGAATACTCTACCCCATTGATTATCTGTCCTATTCTGGAGCTCCCTATATTACAGAAAACATCTCCCATGTTCTAGCGTTAAAGATACACACAGTAAAGGTCGTCGTGTAAACAGACCAACAATGTACAACCTCCCGGCCACTTTAAAACGTGATATCGGTCGTCCAAATACCTGTAACGTATGTCTAGCTATTCCTCCCACTGTCTTCCGCCCGTTACTTCTGGTCTGTGGGCAATATACCGGTCATCCGCTGGCGTGGTTGTTCGTGGACGACAACTGCTGAACCGTCTGACAGCTGTTCTTGCAATTTCAAATTCTCTCCAAAATCGTGAAACCATGCTGTGAACAATCCCGGACTCCGTAGCCCCACTTCGACTTTCCTCTATCTTCCTAATGATTCGACCTCGGGTAAAATCATTCAGATGTCGTCTAACAGGTTGATTATTCGACATTTCCCACTGAGGCAGCAATCTGACGTCGTTTAAACTGATATACGCCGTGCAATTGCTTTCCCAGAAATGCTGAGCTTACATCGTCAGCGTACTTTATCCCGCTCCGACACATAGGGTTACGTCTAGCTGCATATCGGCGCATGTGCCAACGTACCTCACTCTAGTTAATCTCCTCATTGGTCTTTCAGTCCCCTCTGAATATTCGTTCCCCTGATATGCTAATTTTTCGACATCGTCCTTAATGTCTGCACATTTATATATATATATATATATATAGTATTATAAAATAATTTTTTTTTTAGTGGGATAGTTTAATCTATTAATACTGAGCATAACCGGCCTCACAGTCCACAGCCTAATTATTTATTCCCAGGATTCTTTGTTGCTTATTATGTGATTTTCGATTACTTTTTAATATGTATTAAGCGTCGATATGTGTAGTTTTTCTTTCACACAATTTTTAGTTTAAGAAAATAATAATTTTAACTTTTGCATTATATTTTCTTCTGACTAATTACGTAGTAGTTCTGTTAATTTTACTTAAAATATTTGTCCGACAGTTTATTTCTCTTTTCGATTAAGTACATAAATACATACACATTATATATATAGTGTTAATTAGACATAATTTTAAATTATAAGAAATTCATACTAAAAATTACACATAGTTATTAAAAACCAAAATTATTAGAACTAAATAAAATTATTAGAACTAAATAAAATTATTAGAACTAAAGAATTGCAAATAGTACAAAGTTAATTGAAATAAATAGGGAGGGGGGAACCAAACATGAATATCTGCATATTCCTTTATTAAATGAATCTATTCTTTTTATAATCCTCTATTCTTGAAGGTTATTTCGACAATGAAACGAAAACCAACAAAAACTTTTTAATTTTTACTTACATTTTTGCTCACCATTAAGTCATCTTTTAAAAGTGTCTTTAGTTATATTACACATACCCATTATACAAACACACTAAATAAGAAGGTCAATTAATACAATTACCAATCATATGAATTCCGTGTATATAAGTTGCATATGTATTTCTAAAGCAAATATGTGGATACAACATATGAAATATTCTATGAGTCGTTAGTCAATACTTACTCAATATTTTTCATTTTTATGTCATTCAAGGGAACACCCCTGAGAATTGACACATTCAATAATTTTTTCTTAAAAAAAAACTAGGGTGTTTTCAAAATCTTCGTCAACTTGATTCTTCTGCAGGTAAACTACTTTTGCTAAAAACGATGTCAACTTCTTTTAACAGCTTTCCTTCTTTCTTAAGTGACATCACACAAAATATGAGATACTTTTACACAATCTGATTCCTGACGATTTTTTTTAAAAATCATGCGCTTCAGAAAATTATACAGCCCCTTATCCAAGAAATGCTGTGCAACACTCCAGTAGAACAAGTATGAAAATTATCATATTGTTAGAAAATTTGAACATTACTAATTTATCCTTGACTTTTTTGAAAGCTCCATGAATATTACAACTTGACATTAAGAACTGCTTTAAATTTTATTTTGAAAGTTTATTTGGCTAAATAAAAGGAAAATCACATAAACTCCCTAAATACGATGACAGTAACAACGCAAATATGATTACCTTCGAAACGTTATATCAAATAATTCTGAAAACAATTAAACGTAACGCATTCAACGGTGCGAACTCTTTTTATATAACTATCAGTGCCATCCTTACTTTTTATATCCCAAAGACAGGATCCCTAATGAAACATAAGCAATCCTAATTTACCTTATGAGTTCGAAAATTTGAGTTAACATAATCAAAAATGAAAATGTTCATTCGCACGCAAATAAATATTCCTCGGTATAAATGAAGTTCGGGCTTGATTACGTAGATCATTCATTACATCACTATCCTTGTACATACAAATAGAACTCCGCTTGTTTGAAGATTACATACAGAATAGGAAACAAGCTATAGTCAGCAGTAATACGCACGCAAGTTGGCATATACAACGAAGAGATTAATAGCTTAACATTCCCTGCTAGAGAGAGACCTACATCTCGTGATAGTTCTGTACGTGACAAAACAAGCATAATGACGTCACCGATCCGCATCCAATTAAAACCCTGCCCCTAAAGGAAACAGCCTTGATGCGTGAAGCGGCGGATTAAGATGTCCGTTTGGAAGACGGATAGTCGAAAGTGGGCTTTGTCCCAACCCCCTCAACGGAAGTCCACGAGCAGAAGACGTTCAACTCAACTCGGCAATATCATCAGGTGCCTCCGCCGAGGGAGTTATAACATCTTAAGGAATTGCCTGGCGCTGTTAAATTCCCGAAATTGGGTTACATTACGCGAACTGGAGTAAATTGGACTGTAAGCCTTACACACACACCAAACGATGTCGAGTTATTAAGGTCACCGTTACCAAAGTTGACAATGCAGAGTTAGTTAGGAGACGGTTATTCAAAACGCTTAGTTCACTTCAAAAGAAGGTACTAGGGTAAAGCAAACAGGAAATCCGTGTTTCAGAAACGTAATTACTGTCGTAGCAATTAACTAATTAAATTATTTTAGAGTTATTTGAAGGTATTTCTCTGGAGGGTCCCAGTAGATTTTCGAGTTAGATATACATAAAAGTAGTATTCATTGCTTCAGCACAAGCATAATTAATTTGATTAATTATGTAAGGACAGAATTTGATTAAGTCGATGAAAGTGCAAACGGTATTAAATTTATTCATGAAACTAATCTAAGGAGATTATTTTCATGACTTCAATTTGATTCAGAGATTTAAACTCATCGTTTTTGAATTATTTAAGAAGCATCATATCAGTATTACATTTTTTAAATAGATGAAATGAAAAACAGCAACCGGGGATGACAAATAAATGTCCATATTCAACTTGACAATTCTTTACCGCGTTTAATTTGATCAATCTTTCTGAAGTATGAAGAAAGTATGTAAATATCTCGACGGGGGAGGGGGAATACTTCGTTACAATCATATTAAGTCCGATATTTTTTTATTTTTTCACTATCATAAGCAACATATTTTTCATATTATGACAATTTATTTTGTTTCATATAATGTACAAACCATTAAAATAAACATATGCTCTAGGGCTTTTACTATAGAATTAATGTTCAAAAATTTTTATGTATTAAAATCAGGGAAGATAGATTTAAGATGTTTCTTAAAGGTTGGAACAAAGTATCAACCTACGCTTTTGAACAACCACACATGCAACAATAATATCTAAACAACTCTGTAAGTTAAAGGTAGACTTTAAAATAATGTTCAGCATACATGATGTGTCTATTCAGGTCTTTTTTTAATTCGTTAAGCAGACAGGAAGGAAATATACTCTTTAAAAGAGCTTCAACTAAATTTGACATATTCATAATTTGTATGCAATTTTATTATTCATAGAAGAGTCGTAGGAGGAAAGAAAACCTTTCGACTCAAACCTTTCAATCAAATGTGAACTTCATTACATCTCCTGGGCATTGACTTTTCAATTTGTATGCTGTTAAGTGGCTGAAAGAAGCAATTCATGTTTAAAGTTATTTGCAAGTTAATGAGATTTGAGTGTGCTTTTTATTTGTTTTTGCTCATTGTTTGTTAAAAACGAATTGACTGATTTCAAATGTTTAGCTGGCATGACATAACTTTCAAATTTTCAGAGGAATGAAAGATAACCCCAGAAGAGTAAAAATGAGCCTTTTAATAATCCTTACCTTTGTAGTCAAAGAATATGGGAATGACTGAAAGGATATTTAAGGCCAAAGTTCATTGGTTAATTTTCGTTTTAATGTGACTTCTAAAAACTTAAAGCGTCATATGACAACTAAATGCATTCAGTAGAGCATTTTTTCTCCTACTTTCGCCGAGTCTTCGTATCTTTTTAAAATGTCAATGAAATGATAAAAAAAAATTGTATGTGAGGATTTATAATTCGTACTTTGACATACCAGTTTTAAATATTCCTAAATATTTTAAATAATTTATAAAATATTGCTTAATGATAATGCTTTGTGTTCACATTGATTAACGGTGTTTTGATTTACGAGTACAATCTTAAAAAAAGCGTTAGCTACAGAAATATAATTTTTGTTTCATAATGTAAATAATAACTTACAAATAGAATTAAATTAAAATTATTTAACATTTAACGCAGTTTTCAATTTTTTAAGCCTTATAAAACTTGGCATTAAGATGATTCATACTTTAACGCCCCTTGTCAATTTAATTCCTGAAAAGGGGTCAAAGTATGTACGAAATAGAGTAATTTTAATAAAAATTATACAAAATAAAATAATTATATTACAATATTCGTAGGATTACGTGAAATAATTTTTTAGATACTTTGTAGAAAGTGATAAGAAATCGCACTCTGAACAAATTTTGTTTCCCGTACAGTAAAGTTAATCTATCTCGGGGAATAATTAGAATATTTTCATGAAGTTTGCTTTTAAATATTCAGGAAAATTGATATTACAATGTATTTTTCAGTTAATTGAGTTTTTTTTAAGCGATCCCAGAAGCTTCATTTGAAAAGTAATATTCTTGAACTGCATTCCCATGTATGTAATGAATGCTATGGCGATTAATACTGCATTACACTGAATCCCGAGCTGTATTAGGCGATATTGGCGCACATTTTCACTAGTTCTAAACAAGAGCGAAATAGGAGTAATCTTTCAGTCAACATGACATTTCCCAGATAAAACTGTATTAGAATTGAGGAAGTCTACACACTGGATTGACACGAGTTCAAATTTCCCCCTAAGGTTCCGAAGGGTTTCAGTTTAAATAGAAATTTTATAATGAAAAATTAAAACTTCTCTATGAAAAACAAGAATAAAAATTTAAGATAAAAATACGGCTTTCTAAAAAGATTGATTATTATAGCGATATACTAGATGTAAATGTTAAACCAAAATCTAGAAATATAGTGATACATAAAAGTTCCCTAAAATATTCTGTGGCATAACAAGTCGAAATATTACTTTAAATTTAAAACGACGAGATTTTTTAAGCAGCCTCGCGAAGTTAAATCGGTCCACTTTAATTTGAAAATTTTCATTCCAGGGTTTAAAAAAGGAAGATGGGATTCTTTCTATGTTTGTTCATGCCATTTCCAGATTCCAAGACAAAATGAAAATAAGTAAACGCGGGCAACTTGAAGCAAAATTAAAAATAAAATTTAATTAAAATAGTTTTTACCAGGGAGAACTTAGCTAGCTAACTTTTCTTTCTGATGAAGGAAAGTTTATTCGTTTTGAATCTAGCCATTTGGTTGAAACGTTTTAAACTGATTTTATGAGAGCGACGTCAAGAATATTACTTTATTTCTTAGTGAAAATACATTTTCTAGGATCAAATATCTCACTCAAAAAAGCAGCGGTGAGTTCTTTTATATAGCTCTTGTAATACAATAGTAATGTTTGCAATGAAGGGGAAAGATGAAAAGAAAAAGCTAAGCAAAATAACACTGTAACCCTTTAGTCGGAGCTGAAGAAACTATTGCTACTTGTCGAACATTGAAACAAAGAATATTTCTGCATTACTCCAGGGCTATGTCCCAAGCGACAGGGCATTTTATTTTAAACCCGAGCCAATTTCACCAGGCGTGGGGTGCAGCGTTTCGAAAAGAAAAAAAAAGATACAAAGAAAAAGCAAAACATGGCGTTTTGCTTGAAGCGACGGTATCGAGAGAAGACAATTTCCCTCCCCCTTCCTCTTTTAACCACTTTCTCTCCTTACTTAAAAAAAAAAAAAAAAAAAAAAAAACTCGGTTAACTTCGTTTTCTGAATAAAAAAATAAAAAGAAATTCTACGGCGTCGAATTTCGGCACCGAGTAATTTGGCATGACATAGAAGACGCTGATTTGATTGGAGAAACGAAGAAGCATAGCACACACTAACCGGATTATCCGTTTCCCTAGCTTTCCATTAGAAGATTAAATTCATTAGTTGGACTCTAAGACGCGCAATTTCCTACAGTTATTTTATCCTGAGATTTTGTGGTAAAGCACTAAAGGGTTGACATCCGCAAATGACTCTCTAAAAGTAATACACGTTCACGATGACAGAACCAACAGTTTTTCAATTTCGAGTAAAGTACGCCATGAGATATTCTCAACACAAATACATTATTAAGTGAATTATCACAAACCACAGTATTTATGAAACACACACATATAAATATGCAATTCAACGGTTTCCAAAAAGGCTAAGATCAGCATTTCCCACGCTCTGAACTAATAGGGATATTCTTTACTAGCCATTCAGTCTGCTTGTAAAATACATAAGGATCCCTACTTCTATTACCATGTGATGTACATAATCCTTAACTTAACTTCCCTGGAGAAACAATCAGGGAAAAAATTCAGTCAATTCTTCTTGCCTAATGACTAGAGTGAGTGGATGTGTGTTACATCCGTTGCTTTTCTCGATGTATTTGCTTCCCTCTCGTGTGAACATTAGTAAATAATTCGTTAAAGTTTCTTTTTTGACTTAACTGAGATGACTTAAGTTCAACATGTTTTTTTAATTCAATATTTAAGGAAGCACCATATATATATATATACACACGTACACTCAGGAACATTGAAAATAACGCACCAAGAAGGAAGCGAGCTCAAATCGCTAAGCTTTGCAAAGTAGTTGAATGATATTCGATATGAAAATAATCCAAATTAGGTAGACTCTATGACCATGGACCATGTTAATTTTTCAACCTATTGCATTCCATTTCCGTCTCACCCAAACGGCCATCGTCTTGAGTTTGTAGTCAGTCAGTCATCCTCGGACAGAGCGATTGACGTAACATAGTATGAGTGTAATTTTAATTTCTCGTGGTTTTTGCGTGTCTATTCGCTTGTTGTTCCAAGATGAATACGATTTAGAAGCGAATTACCTTCTCAAAGATATGTACCAGTATGATATAATAAAATCAGTAACAGAATTGAATTACATATCTGAGGATCGTGTTAATAAGAGTAATAATGGTAAATAAATTGTTTGCCGTTTTAGATAGCTAAGTAAAATTTTGAAAACTCATTTTTTCAGCTCCGTCGCTAGCATGGCATCTGGTAAAAAAAAAGGAGAACTGAAAAAGAAAAACGAGAATTCAATCAGGATTGGATGGAGTCGTTTGCATTTATATGCAACACAAATGGCCTTCCGACTTGTCTTATTTGCCACGAAAAACTCCCACACGATAAGAAGTTAAATTTGGAGAGACACTTCACTACAAAACATACCCAGTTTGCTGGTAAATATCCAACCCATGACGCATGAAAAAAAAAAGCTGTAGAAGAGCTCAAAAAAAAAAAAAAAAAAAAAAAAATCCCACAACAGTCAAGTTCTATACTAAGTAACTGGGCTCAATCTTCCAATAATGTAAATCTGGCTAGCTTTGCAGTATTATTAGAAATTGCAAAAAGAGGAAAACTATTCACAAATGGTGAGTACGTCAGAGATTGTTTTGTACGTGCATCTGAAGAACTGTTTAGTGATTTTAAAAACAAAGCAGAAATCATGAAAACAATCAAACATTTGCCATTATCTACTAAAAACAGTACAAGATAGAATTGCTAAAATGTCTTCAAATATAACACATATGCTAGTGGAAGACATTCAACTGACTTCTGCTTTATCATTTGCTACAGATGAGTCTAGCGACGTAAAAGACACGGCACATGATACCCTTTTCGTCAGGTATATGTCGTCCCAAGGTCCAAAAGAAGAATTGCCAGGATTGCTATCACTCTTAGAGTAAACTCGTGGAGAAGATATAGCAAATGCTGTGCAAAAACGCCTAGAAGACAATGGAATCGATATAAATAAAATTGTTTCTACAGTAACTGATGGAGCCAGAAGTATGACAGGAATACATAGAGGGGTAACATCAATTCTACAGAAAAAATAAACCACGAAATTCTAAAGTTTCACTGCATAATTCATCAAGAAGCGCTTTGTGCTCAAACATTTCCGGCCAAAATAGTTGAGGTCATGAATTAGGTAATTAAGATTAGTAACAGCATCTTGGCAAAAGTACTCTACCATCGCCAGTTTAAAGAATTCCTTGAAGAAACAGATAGCCAGTTTTCTTACCTACTTCTGCACAATAAAGTGTGATGGCTTTCCAGAGATAATGTATTGCAACATTTTGCTTTGTGCTTGAGTGAAATAAAAACATTCCTCAATGAAAAAAGCATTGAACATCCCAAATTGGAAGAAGACAAATTGCTTCAAAAATTCAACTTCATGGTAGATACCACAATGAAACTAATTGAACTAATTCTAAAACTGCAAGGAAAGGGCAACCCAGCCTACACCTTGCTTGAAGAAGTAGTTTGTTTCGAAAAAAAATTACTTCTTTTTGTTGAAGACATGGAAAGCGGTAAATTATTTCATTTTAAAAATCTGAAGCAATATCGCGATGAGACCAATGCAACTATCGACGCGAATTATTTCAGCATAGCTTTAAAACACATAAAGGATGAATTCGCAGAGAGATTCGAGCAATTCAAAACAAATAAAAGAATTCTCGCGTTCATAGTAAATCCTCTCAATACAAATATAAATGAGATCAACATTGAGCCATTTGGAATTAATGCTGGATCGCTTCTAATGCAATTGCTGGATTTGAAAACCAAAGAACTGGGAAGTGGCAAGTTCACAGAACTCAAGAGCAAGTTGAAAAATTGGAGGTCCGGAAATGCATGCACATCGCGCAGTGGACAGCTCTAAAAGAAATTCTGAGAGTTGAGGCCCTCATATTTGGCGCACGGAATAGTCTTCCAGAATGCTACCGTGAGGTGAAGAAGTTGGCATATGGATTTTCGGGTCGACATATTCGTATGAGCATGAATATAATAAAAAGTAAAGTTAGAAGCATGCAAAGCCAATGCTCCCATTGATGTAACTATCTATATTTGTGTTTTTATATGAATAAATATTATTTCGTATTTAAAGCCGTCCTTTTTTAATCAAAAATCAAACATATATAAACAAATACTATAATATTTAATCGAAAATTTTTGTGGCTCTTTAAGAACTGAGAAATTTTGTAAATTGTAGCTTTTGGCTCTTCCGTTTCAATAGGCTGTCGACCCCTGGTCTAGGGGCATAGCCTATGATAGCCAGTACGTAGAGCCAAAACGGGCCTGTATTATGTTAATAACATTCTTCGACCTCACGACTCCCTTCGACCTTTCCTAAATGATCTTCCATGTAAAATGTTTCAGCAAGGTAATGCTCGTCTACGTACAGCTCTAGTAGCTCAAGACTTTCTACGTTATGTTCAGACTATCTCATGGCCGGCCCGATACCCGGACTTGTCACCTAGAGATTATATGTCACCTATATGTATAACCCATATCTTGTCACCATTAATAGAGCTCCCTATGCATCAATCAAATGGTTGTTGACTCGATAAAATTTCTGTTTGATGACCATTTGCTCTCTTCTGCCGCTGCTGTCTCTCCTAGCGTATGAGTTTGTGTTGCCCTGCTTCAGTGTTTGATGTTCCTGTGTAAAATGTCTTCAGCAACTGTAAGCTATTAATCTTTGCATAAAGATTGAACTCATCTCCAGAAACCACGACAACGAATATTACCGAGAGTTAATTTAAGGTCTTAAAACGTAATGGGTTCCGATTCGTTACAAACACACACACAAAATATAAATAAAATATCACTTTATTGTGAAAATAATATTCAAAGTTTTTATGATAATGTTAACTAAGCTATCATACGAAGGTTTATAAAACAATTAATGATCCCCTCTCCAGACAGAAAACTCGTACTAAAAATGCAAATCAATCGCAAGACCATTTTACTGAGGCGTATAACACACACCGATTCCCCCACCCTTCTAAAACTTCTTGAATCGTTTACGTTTACGTAAAGATATATTTTGTCCTCGGATATTTTAGTTAACCTATAAATGAAATAGTTCACAAAAATGACTGAAATCTTCTTTCGGTAAAAATTAGGTAATTTTTTAATCAAATACGTGTTTTCTTAATATAAGTAATAAATAAAAGTTAAGAAAATAAGTAGTAAAAATAATTAGGAAATTAAAAAAAACACTGATAACCAACTGTTTAAGCTTATGTCGGAGATTGCAAATTTTAAATATTTAATTTAAACCTTGATTATTTATTTTAAAAAATAATAAAATGAAAGTTATAAGCTTTTTATACTGAAAGCTCCCAATGAGTAATTTCAAGTCGAATGGATGTATTTCAGTAACAGGTTTATTCTTAAGCAATTGGTATATTGAATCGATTCTTATTATGACACGCGCATTGGGGACTCAGTCTTTTAACAATTATATTCAATTTTGTCTTATGAATTGAAAAGATTATTTTCACACATACTTCTTATTCCAGCTTATTTTCTTAGTTATTTAATTATTACTTCTTAATTAACATTTATATGCAGTAAAATTCTACAATGGACGGAATTTGATACGGAAAAAGATATTTGAAAATTATGTACGTATAAGGATAAAAAAAATACTAAAAATGTCTGTTCATAAAGGCAACAAAAAATGAAACTAATAAATTTATAAAAGTAAAACAATAAAATTAATCGTCTGAATATTTTCTGTGTGAGATTTCTAAAATAGAGTTGCTTGTAAGATGTCAACCCGTAACGTTAAAGAATTAAAAATGTCTGAAGTAACATAACCCAAATAAAATTTAAATTCATTACACGTTGTATCGCCACAGCAATAGATCCGAATTACTCCATCGTCATAAAACAGCTTTTTTTTCTCCTTCTATTTCAAATGATATATTCACCAAATAAATTTACACAATTAAGTATTCAAGTAGAACGTAAAAGCTGCGGTTCGGGGATAACACATATGAAACAAAATAGTCCATTAAGAAATAGGAACGAAAAAAGTGATGGAGGAAAAAAAAACCTTCGCGGGAGGAAGGTCCGATGAAAAAATACCAGAATTTCTAGTGCAATGAATAAAAAGCAATTTTAAAAAAAACTTGAAAGTATATTTTTTAAAACCATTTGTTTGTGTGCGACGTTAAAACTAATTATTAGCGAACATAATGCTATCTCGAAAGTGTTTTTACAGGTACACGCAATTTTTTTAAGATATTGCAAGAAAAATAATTGGATTCTGTTAAAAAAGAAAAGTGCTCCCAGCAAATGAAGCAAAAAATAATGTTTCAATAGGCTGACATAAGACGTTTGACAATTTTTCACTTTTAGTAAAACTTTTCAACTTTTACGTATCAGAATGCCCTGGGTATGTTACAGGCTCATGCAACAATATTTACAAACTGTAAAAGTAAAATAATTGTAAATAAGAGTCTACTTACAAAAGTTGCCTAAATTTAAGTCACAAAATACTGCACTAATCAATAATATATATATAATGCAAATGGACTCTTCTAATTTTTTTAAATATGTTTTCTAAGTTAATTTTTTCCCATGTGATACAGTACATAACTTATTCTGTTTGAATGATAGCATTATGTACTGCTGATTTGTAGTATTAATAATTGTTACATTCGTATGAATGGAAATGCCCTTTGGGATTAAATATTCAAGATGAATATATAGCGTACCATAAATTGAAGTCAGTAACAAAACTCTGTTTGTTCATTTGCTGGAGAAACAATGTTTGGATTCAAATTTACTCATCAACATCAAGCAATACGCAGAACAATTCAAAACCTATGACTTCCAAAGAAAATCATTTCATCTTTATTTGAACAATCTATCGAAAGCTGCTATTTCAAGAATCCCAATCATTTGAAATGCTGAGGATATTGTCCTTGCTACGGCACAATGACCTTGCAATCAAGTCCCAAAATAGGAATTTCTATTTCTCCTCTATATAGACAAATTTTGAATGGCAGACGAAGACAGCGAGCGAGTGTCGGTTTTTTTATGTTGTTTTGAGAAGTCCCACAAAAAAAAAAAAAAAAAAAAAAATACACAGGAGTGGCAAGAGTTGATTTAACTAAAATGTCAGTCAATGGAATATTAAAACTTATACTAGTGGGCGTAATAATATAGACTTGATGGTTTATGTAGTAGACATTTGTTTTAGGGAATCTGTCTTATGAACTTCCCGTATCAATATATTAAGGTTTTTTAACCCTTTCAAGACAACTTTAAAATCCTTTTAAACGAGTACTTTATCTT
This sequence comes from Nephila pilipes, assembly GCA_019974015.1. Classification (NCBI taxonomy): domain Eukaryota; kingdom Metazoa; phylum Arthropoda; class Arachnida; order Araneae; family Nephilidae; genus Nephila; species Nephila pilipes. The sequence goes on from BMAW01051769.1 coordinate 189,897, forward strand.
GTATAAATTAGTTATTTCAGTCAAAATATATGGATACATGTGGCTCCTTTCCTCACACTAATATTGAGAAGAAAAAAAATTACCGAATGAAATCCGTTATTAATGGAAAGAAAAAATAAATAAAATGTCTAGAGGCAAATTATCCTGCCAATTGGAGTTTATAAAAAGTTTTCGTAATCTTTACTTACTACTGAATACTCAGATATATTCAGTAAAAAATACAGATTTTTACCTCGATAATAAAACATTACAAAAGACAACTTTTCACATTTGTAAATTGTATTCTGAAACACACACACACACACACACACACACACA
>BMAW01051769.1:190614-224599 GCA_019974015.1 Nephila pilipes
TAAAGGGATGTTGCTGGCTTCAACAAATTGTTAAAAACCAAACTCAAAGCAAGAGAAAAAAAAAGTTATTTAACAAAAGAGATCAATATATAATGATTATATGAATGAAGCAATATACAATGATTATATCCATATAATGATTATAGAAAAGGAATCAATATATAATGATTATACAGAGACATTTTTTACATACATATTTTTTTAAAAAAAATGGAGTTACAGCCATAGATATCATTTATAAATTCTGAGTTTTTTCACGAGTTTCAAAATTGCTAGATTGCATTCCAACATTTTTTTCAAAATGGTGAAATTGAAGAAACTCGACTCACAATTTTTAAAAAAAAAAATAGATTTTATTCAAAGATAAAGAAGAAAAAAACATTTTACGATTATTTACTTAATCGTTTTCGAAGTATTTCATTTTCAAGAGAATAACAATAAGACCAAATTCATCAAAATCTCCAAATTTGTTACAAATTTCTCTCTGAGGATCTATCTCTAAAAGATATCTTAACTGCAATCTATGCAAAACAATTACAATTTTTCGCACACTTGCAGTGAAATAGTATATATTACGGCTTCCTCGCATAGTGTTATTAAATTTTCAGAATGCGAGATCTTGGAAAAGTGTTCGAATAGTCTGAGAGCAAGAGATAGAAATGAAATACAGTGAAACTCTATTCACTGAGGGATCGCATCTTTAAAACACTCCGAATGATTTCCCTCAAATCAATGTAAAGTTAGTTGCAATATAAGTTCCACGCTAAACACACCAGCAGAACGAATTCTTAAGGGTTCGCGGATATGTGAACAATTGCTGTCACTATAATTGAAAGTATCTCATCACAGTTATCCTTTAAATCTCCATGCTTCTAGATTGAATCTAAGGAAAAGAAAGTTTTCGAGGGAAACATTTTATTGTTCGGGAGTATTAATTCAATAAATCTCTGACAACCTGCACTGTTGAGAGCAGCTGTTCATGTTGTCGAAATATGAGATTTCTTTCTGATCGTTTATTATTCATATCCTTTTGATGAGAGTTACAAATTCTTTGAGGAAAAATTCCGAAATACTGCCTCATAAAATTCTTACAGCAGTAATCTTTTTTCACTTAAGTTGAATACCTCCCCTTTCGGACAATTTTTGGATTACATATGAACAATTTTTTTCCGCTCTCTTGTGTTTTCCGTGAAGCCATTACGTAACTCAATTTTCTCCAACCTTAGTAAAACAAGAAAATATGGCCGACTGCCAAAGAGATTTCTTTCTTAAGAAATCGTTTCTCTATATACCTATTTTCTTTTTTATAATTCTGTACCTGACAAGCTTCGAAGCCTAAACACCAGTAAATGGATCTAAATTAAAAACGTTTTGTTAGTCTGATATGTTCCATGATTTTTTGAAATGCAGATTTCATTCATTTTTGCAAGGAATTTTTGTTTGTGTCCTTTTTTGGAACATGTTGGCTGGATTCCATGAAACAAATATGTCATTTATACCCTTCTTGTCTGTTTGATGCGATTATACACGAATGGGAAAGAGTTCCTCTGTAAGCTATTATGTGCGAATTTCTTTTTTTTTTTTTTTTTTTTATCTTTTTTTTGCGTATTCATTCAAAGAAAGAGAAGCAGTAAAGAGCGCATAAAAAAATGGCAAGAGAAGTATGCTAATGCGATTTAACGTTCCTCCAAATGATTTAAAAATATATCTTCCGCTGAAAGGACTTCTTTCCTTTACCTAGTTGGAGGAAGAGATTTATTTTTTTAAGAGAACGCATCGCTTTAATATGCTACGAGACCAACAGATGAATTGAAGAGAAGTTTAAAATGTCGAGAAGCGAAACTGATATTTTATGCCAGCTTTGATAAATATTATATCCCAAAAAACATACAATAACTTTCAAAAATACAACTTTAGAAGCTTTCAAATGATTATTAATAGCCAATGGAAATGATTTTTTTTTTATTTCATCAAAAATATAACTTGAATAATAAACTTCAAAATGGAATACACTAGTAGCAATTTTTTTTTCAAAACTTCTTAGAGAAAACTAAAGATCATATATATATATATATATATATATATATATAGTGCATGCTATAATATTGTATATAATATAATATCTAAAATTTCATAATCATACATGAATAAAAACAATCAGAATCATAAATATTTCTTAAATAATTACTTATATTTCAAAAGCTATGATTTAATAATTAACATATAAATCGTAAAGAAAAGTAAATCTCAGACATAAAAATATTTTTTAAAAAATTAGAATCAACTAAGAAAATGTTTAAAAATTCAAAACAAGTGAATTTCATAATTTAATTTTCTGTCTCTGGTTGTGGACTGAGAATACTGGGTTAAATATATTTGAAAGGATTCAAACCATCCCACTCAGCAATTACTTAAAATAAAAACTGGTAAACATCAAAAAACGAAAAAGCCAAAAATGAGTGAACAACAATTACATGAATTATAAAATTATCGAATAAAATTCTGCAACCTAAACACTGCATATAAGCAGTTTAAATATTAATTTTTGAAAAACTGATATGTAAAAATTTGTTGTATTTGTAAAATACATAAACACTAAGTTGAGAATAACAAAATATTAATAACAATAAATTAAGACCGCTTCCATGAAATTAAATTAACGAAAAAGTTGTCTATTTAATAAGTTCAATTACTAATTTTCTCGAAATATATTTAAAACAACCGATAATTTCATTAAATCTACCAAATTAGAAAAATAAATCCACCTATCATTTATACAAATCAAGTATGTAAAGGAATAAAACATCGCAAAAAGAATTTAAAAAATAATGAAGGAAAAAAGGGATAATCAGCTCGACCTCCTTCCCTAATAATTGTAACACAAAAAATTCGTCTTCAATTCATTAAAAAATAAAAGGAACAAAGAAGAAGTTTTAATACTTTAAAGTTCTAAGAGTGGCTCGATCTGAAAGTCAGTTTCCTCCATTCAGCTTGTTTCTTTATTTAAGAACCTCGAATATCCCAAAAAGATTCCAAGAATTCCGATTGTTTCAGAAAACTGGGTAAAACGGAACCCTCAATCCAGGGTTCTCTACAATGATGTCAAACTCGATGCATAAAACATAGACTAATCTGCGACGGGAGATTTCTCTTTTCAGGAAAAACCTCAAACAAGTAGGACTAGAAGATATGTGTAAACATTTACGTTCAATCTTATAAATTATACACGAGCCATTGCTTTTTGGAAGGAATCAAAGGGGTAAAAAAAGTACGAGGCAGAAAAATAACAATGTCCATTCATCCCTTTTTATCGTATTCTCTTTGGTAGCCAACATAAAGATAGGCATGATATGAAAAAGAAGGATAAAAGTAGGGGGGGGGGAGGAGGGAACAAAGGGAAAGACATTCCTATAAAAACTACCCTGATTTCCTTCCAAAACCTATTCAATCCACTCAAAATTCCAAGGATACAAAAAATGAAGAAGGGCAACTACACTCTGTCCCCCTCTTTTTTATAATAATAAAAATAAAATAAAAGATGGTACCTTCATGGTGAGCTTTGAAGAGAATTTGGTTAGTAAGGGAGAATACAAGACTGATTTTCCCCCAACGAAAGTCACCATCCACTCGAAGATGAGACAGAATGAGATTTGTGACATCCCCCATCGATATTTTAAACAGCCTCAAGGAAGAAGAGGGGGATTATTCTAAAAAAGATATGGAATATTTTACAGGTGGGGGCGGTTTGGAATACAAGTAGATATCCCCCTCCCTTTCCTTCGCGTTATTTTTTTATAAGCCATGATTAGCACAGTATCGCAGAATGGTAAACGATGCTGTATGTAAAAAGTTGCAAGAAAATGGTTCCGAAACATGTTTAATTCCGTTTGCATTGGCGGCCGAGTTAGCCTAATGGTCGAGGTTGCGAACTCGTGGCTGACGTTGCTTCTGTCGAACCGTGGGTTCGATATCTGTTGTCACTAACAAAATGTCACTATCCACCGTATAGTGGAATGGTGGACGTTTAATCCGTCGAGGCTCCAAGACTTCCCGTTGGCGAAGTGTGAAAGTTTGGAGAGGGAGGTGCCAGTCTGGGTATCGTTCTCGTCGCCAATTGCCCTCGTGTTGCTTCTCAGTGCGACATTAATAAGCAGTTAATAGTTAATTTTACTATTTTAAATCCATTTGCAATCAAACGCTAGTTACGTTTTCTGGGAACATACCGAAGTTAAAAAAATAAATCCAGTTTTAATCACACAAAAGATATGCATCAATCGAATTTCTTTTAATACAGCTGAAATGGAATGAGAATAAATTTTTATAGGAGAGTTTTAAATTTTGTTTCCTTCTAAAATGCATTGTACTAAGATATCCCTTCACTGAAGACGGTTATCGTATTTAAGATCCCTGATTTTTTGTAAGCAGCAAACATAACTTGAGACGTCGGGCTGTATCGCGATTTCCCCCTTAAACTAACCTTGAGGGGACTTTTCCATTTCAAATGAACCCTCACCCTAATAAAATAAAATGTGATTCATGCAAATTAGATTGAAATTATAAATGGATTTGTGTTAATAATGGATTTAATAAAGAGATTGAGATTTAGTTGACGAGAGTGAATCTGAGTGAGACGTCGAAACCAGCCGTTCTTAAATCTAAAATGTGGTGAAAGGGATTTTAGAAAAGATAGGGAAGGGAATCTAAAAACCTTCACTTTCAGAAATTCGACTCATTCGAACCCGAGTGAATCAATTATTACGAACGATAATTCAGGCGCGTTTTGGTAAAGCAGCCATACAGAGAGTAGGTTATGTTCAGAGTTTCAAGTATTCTTATTTGAATAACAATATTTTGATTTGGTTCATCCTCTACATTTGAATGAGCAAAATTTAGAGGCTGTATTATTAGAGAGAAAATGGCACAATAATCCAATACTAATCAGCTGGCGTTATAAACTATCCTTTCACCGAAGTTGTTCAAGAATATGTTTTATTCTATGGTAACTCGAGCATCAAATCATATTCTAACCTGAAACAGGAAGGCTACAAAAATTTTGGCTAAAAGTTTCCCCCTCCCCCCAAATATTCTACAGCTATATTTGAAATCCTTGATTTAACATCATATTACAGAAGAAAAATTGGCAACTTCTAGAAAAATATGTAATAAAAAAGTGAAGAAAAAGGTAAAAATAAAAAACATTTCTGGGGAATCATTGTATCAAAATAAACATCGAATACCAGTCTCAGAGATGAGTTTATTTTCATATGAAGAATGAAATACACACAAGATGTAAAAATAAAATAATGGATTTGCAATGAAAGTACAAAGCACATGAAGTAAGTTAAAAAAATCACAGGAATCTCAAGGTGCCAATACTTTATTCTACGGAGTTTAATCAGATTTTTGTAAATCGGTGTAGTTCTGAAATGAAAGATAAACATACTGCAATCCGAAAATTAATACGAAAATGTCGACCACGTCGACATTAAAGTATTAATCCTTCTTATCTGTTTACATCTAGTCAACTAATGAAAGAGAGAGCGGGTCATAATTAGTAATTACCTAAGTAATGATTTTGAAGTTAAGTGTCTCACTAGTATAATAATATGTCGTAGGTACCATATGTCTAAAAGAACTTTCTTTTCGATCCTAACATAACCCTGAAATATTACAACGATGGTTTCGTGGAGGCCATATTAAAACACCGTAACTTTTACGATCCAACCAAACTTGGCGGAAGTACTTAAATGTAGTGTCTGCCAACTCTTTTAAATCAGGCTTCCAAACACGAGCCAACTACTGTTTGCGACCAGAATTGGAGATCCATATTGTTCGAGAGAATGAAAAGTCTCCCAGCTGCTACCGACCATGCTGCAGGTAATAAATGACGCGTGCGTTTACACAACTATGCAAATGACATGCAAATCATTACGGCGTCACCTGTAGGGGGTAATTCATGAAAATTGGAAGATTTTGAAGCATTTATTTATTCAAGGCGCGTAACGTGGACATTTATTAAACGCTTTCCGGCGATTATACAACGAAGTGAAAGACGTTGTCTTATTATCCAATCATTTTTAGGAGTCCACCTTCTCCCAACATTCTTTCTTGTTGTTCATTTGGCTGCTTGAGATGGAAGAACACGCTCGGTTGTAATGTATGGGGGGATTTTTAGCGGATTTTCAGCGTCGAGGACTCACAAACGAATTCCGCGGTCGGTTTAGGGTCTTTCTGCGTGTGTGGCATAAGGAATGCGACAAAATATGAATTTTCGAGTTTAAAACCCGAGATCCAAAGAGATTTGGTGAAGGATTTGGGAAGGGAAATTCGAAATTGCTTAGAGTTTTACCCAATGGGTGTAATAAAATGAAACAGAGTCCGAACAAACTTTTTTTTTTATTTCTTTCGAATATTTTTGTTTGAAACAAATGTTTGGCAAATGAAAGATAGGTTGTGAAAATATTAATAGTGAAATCGATCCGTGCATACATTCAGCTTTGAAAACATGCATACATACATGCAGCTGAAGGAATCCCATTGTTATGCCTTAAAAATGTTGTTTTTATTCGAGATTCAATTTTGTTGCATTTCATAAAAATTCTACTCATTTCCTGAATTCACAAGCGCCTTATTTCCTTCAACGGGAAAAGTTGCAGATAGAATACATATACAAAGATATCAATCTATGTACTAGAAAATAAACATTAAACAGCTTTCTTTTTTTTATCTCCCTCCTTTCATACCCATACATATTTGATACAGACAGTGTTGCGTAAAGGTATTCAAGAGATTTCCAGTAGACAAATTGACATCCATCAACAGATCCCCATGGCTTTGACAGATGCTAAGAATATTCAAAAATCAGAAAAGCAAGGAAAGTAGGGGGAAATGCTTTGAAAATGATCTGCCTGTCCAATACGAAATTTAGGTAAATTTAAAATCATCACCTGACGTACAAAATGGGTACATACACCAAAATGCTTTTTAGAGTAGGGGGAAAAAATCATAAATATTTCTCGTAAAATACACAGATATTTCATAATACTGTTGACTCAACAAAAATTTATGACCATCACGACGTATATTTATAACTTCAGACAACTGAAGAAAATCCCCTTTTTACAAAAGCACTGATTTTAATAAACAAACATTTTATGTAAAGCGAAGTAGAGAATTTTACAAACACTGGAAAAGAAATAAATACAAACTTTGTTAACTAGCCGACACGTTATTTCATATTCATTTAACTCCCACAACTCATTAATTGAAGGAGTTGACTATTCCTCTGTGAACAGAACGGCGAATACTATTATCAAAACCGAAAATTCCTGACCGGCAGTTCAATGATTTACTGAAATATTAATAGCAGCTAATATGATATAAAATGGTCGGCATTCATTTAAAAATTAACTCCCTCCTTTTTAATAGTAGTCTTTGTTGAAACAAAAAAATATATCCCACTCTATAATCGGTTTCCAAACGAGTCCAGCACAACACACTTAGTAGGCATTGAAAATACATTTATCTCTAGCCATAATTCATCGAAAGTGATTCGCCAATGACAGCTGACATTAATATTTTAAGTTATTACATTTATGCAGAATCCAGAATCTTAAACCAACCAGGAAAAACAAACACTAAAAGAAAATACGTCATCTACATAAAAATTAATATCCAAACTACAGCAACAATTATTTAGTTGGTGACACAAATAAGCTTAGCTCGCAAGGTGTTTTCGTACGCCTAACATTTCTAAACCAAAATCTATTAACAATGTAATATTTGTAGTATTCAACAATATTAGACATAATATAAACCCTACTAACCTGACAAAGCACACGAAATCTTTTAAGCAACAAGTCCATTAGGAGATTTTGAAATTCGTTATAAAAAAGAAAATGCAAAATCTTTTCGTACGTAACAAGTTTTAATACGTATATAAAATTGCATAATGAAAATTTTCCATAACATTTAATATTTTATCTCCCCTATTTCATTTTCTATCACTTACAGAAGCGTTGAGTTCAAGGTGTTAAAAAAATTTCATATTTTTCTTTTGCCATTCTCTTTCGATGTGAGCTCTTTGAGCCTTTTGCCACACATGTTCACCTAAATCAAACGATCCATTTTCATAAAAAATGTCAGATTTCATAAGATTTCAGTCTCCTTCAGATCAGAACTGTGTGCAAGCTAAAACGACCACAAGCTAATTCTTATTGAGGATTTTATTACAATGGCAGAGTGGATAGAGCAATTGTGGTGGAGTGAAGAAGCCAAACGGGTCTCCAAAAAATTCCTCATCCAAGGCTAATCCAACGAGAAATTGCCATACACCTCAGCTTGAACAGGACCTGTAAGCTTAGGTGCTAATATATTTCCGGTATACAGCATTAATATCCAGACAAGAATACCTGCACCACGATTTTGGGCATTTATTCCAACTAGGAACACTACTTTGATCTATTCCCTCCATATAGGACATCTCATTACCCGGGTCATCTTTTGAAAATCCTTTTTCATCAATAAATGCCACATCATTTCATTGCTGGTTATTTCTTATTCAATTCCTTGAAAGATTCCCTCAATTCTCTTTAAAAGTTTTTGTTAAGGGCCAGTTTTTCCCCACCTATTTGTAGAGAAATTTCAAGCACTTCAATTCACAGTTAATGGAACAAAGCAACAAGTTCGTTTTAACCTTCTCAAGGACATTAGGAGCATTACAAGAATTAAAGACACATGTCTTTGACATTCCGCTCACTTTATTCGAGCAAAAACTTTCACAATTAGCTTTATCTTCTTTTTCTGCCGTAATCATTCTTGACCATATTTTGTACAAAAGATTTACATGAAGATAGGTTGTTTGGTGTGAATTAAACAGATTTTCCTTCGGAAATCTGATCAGATGTTTCTTCCGAAATTCGGCAATACATTTTGTTTTCATACTGAAAATTTAATTTTGTATGTTGATGATGATTTTTAGTCCTTTGTTGCGACTTCCTTTATATGCCGGTAATGTTATCTTACAGTGTAGACTGCAATCAAACATGGCATAATCCAGCTAAAATTATTAGTATCGTGGTTGATGTTTGAAAGAGAGCATTTTGACTGATATGTGTAGTTACATTACACGTGTCTTTTAAATTCATGTCTTGAATTACGTTTTTTGCGCTTTTAATATTTATCATTTTTAGTGTACAAAAAATCTCGCGAGCAGTGTATAAAAAATCATATGACTCTGATTTCTTTCAACAAAAGATATTTCTTTTAAGTCATCAGAAACTAAATTCAGAGATCCTTTAAATATCCCTGATTATAATTCGTCTCCTAGCTGTCTTCAGCAATATTCGAATGAAGGGGAATCGTGAGTCAACACACCCTTTGATAAAGTAATTTCAGAGCTAAGCGAAAAAATCAATTAAGTCCATCAATCAATTAAAGTCAATGAAAAAAGCGATAAATCAGTCAATTAAAGTCACCGAATAAAGTGATGTTTTATTCAATAATGATAAGAGTGATTATTCATCGAATTAAGAAACACAGACAAGCGCGTGTCTCAAGCATTATCTTTTCTTTAATACGCTCCCTAACTCTGAGTGATATCAAAAGAAAAACTTCGCATTTCTTTCATTTTCTCTTAGTGACTAGTAGGAATGATAGTTGCACAAATATAGAAATCGGGGTAAAATTAAAAAATAATCGCGTTTAATTCATTGAAATGTCTAGTTTTCTAATCTTTTAAATAGCTTCACAGTGGTGTTAATTATCTATGCATTTCCTTGATACAAAGGATTCTATTTCGGTATTATATTTGTTCGATAAGTACAAGTATTCTTTTCATGAACATCTGTCAGTTCATCTCTTCTACCAAAATTCTGGTTAATCCATTTTAAAAAATGAAGCGTAGTTCGAATAAAAATAGAGATTGTTCAATAAACTTCAAGAGATATTATATTCGTTAGATAACTTAGTTCTTATACGTACTAAGACAAATTTAATATGCTTTCTATTAAGATGATTAAAAAGTATCTTCAAATAAAAAAGGGTACAATATATTCTGAATATAGTTCTTTTTTTCCCTTCTAAATATAAAGACGATATAGAAAATAGAAAAGAGATTTCAGATGCCAAAATTTACACTTCTACCAGTTTACCATCTCTGTAATACCCAATCTAATGGAATTTCCCTCGTAAATTAGAAATACAACGTAGTAAAAAAAAAGGAGATCAAGCTTCAATATGCTAATGAAGGAAATTGCATCTCATCCAAATGCATTGGGAGGAAGATCTCGGTAATCATTGATTATAAAATAAAATACCTCCCAGAGAGACACTTATAAAGTTCATATGATTAGGAACCTGATAGATGAAATGCACATCAGTAGAAAACATTCTGCTCCTACGGAAAATAGCAATTTCGGATCCTAGTCCTGAATAAGCATTTTATATACCTATGTCCACATATATATTTCAAAACGCTTTTGCGCTCTGATTGAATTCATGCATATTTCGAGCTTTTCTCAAGCTCCTGTAGATGTCCAATCCTTCGAAACGGAAAGATAAGGGACTGTTTTAACAACCTAGTCCAGTTTCATACAGAACGAAAAATTGGAATTCGAGCTTATTAAACGAAAAATACATAGTTTATGTTTCGTCAAGACGTTGTTTACTAATACTTAAAAAAAGTTTTTTCTCTCATCACATATTCTAACTGTAAATGTGCATAGAATTTGTAAAATATAGATACGAAAACATTTTTAAGAATATGAATAGTTATGGCCTGAAAGAAAAGTTGTCTCAAAAATCCTTGACGCATTTGAAATATTTCTTTCAAAGAAGCTATATGAAGATTTATAAAATGTTTGAAAGTTTGTTTACTTCCTAATCTTTTCACAGTCAATACAGTTAAAATTTTAACCTTTATACTGAATGTATACAGGTATCTTCAATTTCAGCCCATATATAGAATCGCGTATTAAAGATACACTTGATATACAAATACATCTTTAATAATCGTACGTGTTACTATCACTTATTTGCTTAAAAAAAGAACACAACTTGCTTATCACTAATGCTTGGTGCTGTAATTCGCATTTCTTATTTTGTTACATGAGATTCAAATAAATGTATGTGGAAATTGTACGCTAATTAAATGACGGATCATGCATATGAAGAAAAGGATTGTTTTACAACTATGTAGTTAAAAAGAAAATAGTGGTTATAAGTGAAGAGTAAACAACTTCATTTTCTATTTGGAAGAATTGTATTTAATTTTATCGCTCTTAAGTCATGAAATGATAATTTATTATTACTAAGGAAGGATTTTTTTATTAGTAGAAGTAAATGAAATTATTGATTTCAATGTAATCAGAATTCCAACCATTACAATTAATTCTGTCGCTTTTAATGGAGATATCTCTAGAAAATGATCTGAAAGAATAATTATTACAAATGAAAATGAATTTTAAAGAATAGGGTTATGATTAGGAATATAATTTTCTATCTTTTTTCCATTTTATTTTTGAAAAAAAAACTCCTCATTCAGATTCTAATGATAACTCTCATTTAGCTCCATAAAAATCTAAGTGGTTTCTTTAGATTCTATTTGCCTTCAACAAGCACTATATTGCATCTTCAAATTAAAACTACTCACCAATTCATAGTGTGTCATGTTTTTGTTAACATGCCAAACTATAGATATGATTGATAAATCAGAGATTACAAACTTCAAGAGCAATTTCATTATATATATATATATATATATATATATATATATATATATATATATATATACACAGAGGAAGAGATAAATAAAACTCACACATATAAACAAAGATACAATTAACTAAATTAAATACAAAATAAGGTAATTATAATATAATAATATAAATGTAGAAAGAATGAAAATATAACACTATAAACCAAATTAAAAATTATTTAAATTTCAATTCAATTCAAAAAATTGAGACAAAAACATAAAAAAGAGACATAAAAAGTATATATATATACATACTCTTTCTCTCTCTCTCTCTCTCTCTCTATATATATATATATATATATATATAAAACTTTATTTTTTTCTTTCTTTTTTTTTTTGATGTTGTTGATGAAGAGAAAAGTTTAAAATCAATTCATATATTCTTTGTGTGATTGCTTTCATTTTGCAAAGTTTTCAAAAATCTTTGTCCCTCCTTTCCAAGAAAGGTTTTATGTTAATAATTCTTTTTTGAAGGCTATGTGATATATATTTTGGAACTGTTATCATTAAAAAAAGTACTTGACAAATATTAACGCTCTTTGTTGCTTCTCCGGCAAAGAAAAGCCCCCTTAAGCCCATACGGTAAATCCAGCTTGGTCCTTTTTATCTCTTGCAGGGACGATTCAGCGCAGAAATGACACCTAGTTCCTGTTTCGCATGAATAACCACTCTCGCTAAGCCAGTCACTTCATCAAGTGAACGGATTTTCGATATTTAATTAGGGAATTCTGCGGGGAAAAGAGCGAAAATCTCATCGGAATCCTTTTTCCTTCCTGACAAACGGCTCTTTCCAGTAAGTGGTTGGTCTACGCAACGGTTGTATTTACCAAGCACTCTGGAGGGTCTGTTAGCGAAGAGACGATAAAGGTACGTTCCTGTGTACTACTCCAGTGAAAGATGGTGTTGCACAGATACTTGTGGGGTCTGTTTACGATGGCATTGCGAATTTGTGGCTGTGTTTGGAATCAACCAGTCCACACAAACGTAACATCCTGTGCTCACAAAGAGACCGGAAGTGTATTTGAATTGCTGGCATCGCCGCCCGGAGTCGTTCATGAAATATTCCGGAATGTACATAGCGCATAATATATTATTTTTTACTCCCTATCACATTAGAGATACACGAGTAAGCTCGGTGGATGCTTCTAAAAGACATGTAGTACTATGACTATTTTATTAGGTGAAATATGCATCGGAGATTAGTGCATGAGTTAAAAAGGAATAAGACAGTAAATGCTGAGATACTTCGTAATTATAGATCTTTGACTAGACGGGAAATAAAAATATGTTATAAATCGTAAATTTTAAAAAAAAAAGTTGAACAGCACATTTTTTTTTCTCAAAATATTAATAAAATTGCAAACATATAATCATTGACGAACATAATTTCCTCGGTTACTACTCAGAGTTACATTTGTATTTAAGGATAAACCATTATATCAGTAGGATTAGATGATTTTTTCACGGGTAACAAAAGAAAGTTAGATTGAGGATAGACACTGCGATGGATTGCAAAGTTTTAAGCCTAATAGAATTAATTTAAAAAATAACCGATAACATAGGTATGATTTTGAAAGTAAAATTAAATATGCCTCAATAGAGAATAAACTATATAACGCAGCAAATGAAATTACTTTTTTGATATTTCTTTTAAATGTTCACTAAATACAACTTGTACGATTTTCTTTTTTTCATCAAAAGACTGTCATAAAGCGGAGTTTTCTCCCACATACTTTTTGGATAAGAATTAGAATCTAACGTAACCCTTGATCACGCGAATACAAGTTTAATGTATTTTCAAAATACTATGATTCATAATGGGTGTTTTTGAGAAAAAAATTTCTTTAATATAGGACGCTTATGTTAGTAGTTCACAAAAAAGCTAAATTATTTGAAATAAAAAAACCTTTGAGGTAAGGAGATTTTTTTGATCTCACCTCCGAGCTCCTGTTTTAATTTGAAATTTCTTCATATATCAAGTTTTCTAAAGAATTACAGACAAAAAAAAAAAAAAAAGAACAATTCCTTTATTTTTAATACAAATCAATCGCTATTGTAATATTCAAAAATATATATGCATGCGAGAATTATTTAGAAATAAATAAATAACACTCGCCATCTTCAAAATCTTTATGTCAAAAACACACTTTTTGATGCATTAAAGTTCGTTTACATTCACAAAGTAAATATGTTAGTTGCTTTAGTTCGTTATAACGAAGACAGTTAACATTCCAAAATGTTAAGCTATTCGACATTCACTTATAATATTACATGATACATATTCTCTAATAATAGAAAATATTTTCATTATGGGAAAGTTAGAAACTGGTTTATTTATCGTTTCAATATAAATGAGTCGTTCACATTTTTGTTTGCAGAAATGTTATATCAATTTTTAAAGGATTGTCTTTTCAGGAAGACTTTGAAATAAAGGCATTTCTCTCTGAAGTTGTTAGTGAACCTCTTGAAGTATTTCACACGCCTCTATGGGTATGTATATTATAGTTTGAAAAGTACTCTCTCTAGAAGAAATCAATACAATATTTAATAACAGAGAGATGAAGGAAATCACGCATTATTACATTTGAATCATGCGTTTTTTGTCAATTTACAACATTGGCAGCATAAGATTCACACAGATGCAAACTTCACAACAGCTGCCTGACTTTATTCGAGATGTAATGGAGATTTGTTGTTTCAGAGACTGAAATAGATTGCTGATAGAAAGAGAAATAATTTCCCAAAACGCGTTCCTTAAATAAAAGCGAACACACATTTCCCACGTAAAGCTCCATGTATTTCCTTTATTCAAATAAAAATTTAAATAAATCGCACTTTAGTAAGAACTACAAAGCAATATTTGACCATAATCTAAAAAAAAAAAAATTCTGCCCTACCCAGTTCTGGTCAGTAAATTTCTACAACCCTTAATAAATTGGTAAAAACAAAAGGCAAGCAGCAAAAATGATACAAATCAACTGCAACAGATAATCAATTTTCAAATTTATTTCATTAAAGTTATTTATTTCCAAACAGCGAGATTCATAAAAAAAACCCCATTTCTTAACAAAAACCTAATATTGATTTAAAAAGAATAGAATTTTAACGCAATTCTGTTATACGACGGAATTTTATCGACACTATTAGAAGGAAAAGACTTTGCACTAAAATAAAGAGACTAGTACCGAGCGATCAAAAATACGGTTATATATTTAACCAAAAATAAAGGAAAGTATTTTAGTTATTATCCTTCATATTGTGAAGTGGATAAAATTATTTTTAGATTATTGGAAATAATTTGGAATTTAAAGGTGAGCAAAACTTTTAATGGAATTTTTTATTTCGCGTTGACTGTTTTGGAAATACAAATTAGACATAAATAACTCATTTGTTCACTACTACCCTTTTAAATTCCCGAATGGTTAATAGCTTACAATTCGTAAGGAACTTTCAGAAAACATGAAGTATGTTTTCGTCCCACATTCAAGAAATGAGCAGAAACACTTTTCCTGAACGAAAAAAGCCACTATATTTATATGTAATTTTAGGTAGTTAGGTTATGCCATTATATATATCAAACTATGAATTTAAAACTCAAAAGCATCCAGTAAACTCGTAAATTTTCACTTAACGTTTATTATATAGCTAAAATTCCACTTTCTGTTAAGAGAAAAACTGGTGAATTGAAACGAAAGGGCGTATTCAAATCTTGCTTTCCGATCAGGAATCAAGAATATGATATTAATACAGAAGCCTTCCTCTGAGTTTTGAGTTCGGGTCATATTATACAAAATAAAACAAAGACACCTTAGAAGCATTCAATTCTATTTTAGATAAGATTACAAAATACTAGAAAATTGAAATAATTGAGCATATGTAATTAAGATAGTTCGTCAGGGGATAAAAATAAAAAAGAAAAATGAACTCATAAATCTTGAGGAGAAATCCGTATTCAATTTCGAATAAAACTAAATTCCAGTTTAAATTCCTCCAGGATATTTTAACAAGTACATACAGCAAAAGTATTTCTTAAATCCTGTTACGATCACAATAATTCAAAATCTAATTATATATATAAGAACAATTTCAAAAGTTGAATAATATAAAAATAAATATTCCTCCGAGGCAATGATTTCCATTATAATATAAGTTGAAAAAAATTCTTTAAATGCGCGTTATGAATTTATCATAAAATATAACTTTAACTCCCATTAAAATAATAATTTAATATATATTAAAATTACAAATAATTCTTAAAAAGTACTTATGAGAGGTTTGAGTAAAACTTCTTGAGAAAAAGTTTTAGTTAATCATACTAAACAAAAGAAAACAACAAACAAAATTTGAATTAACTGCAGACGCCATGAAATGTAATTAGAAAGTCTTTTTCTGCAGTTTACAGCTTCTATTGTAAAAAAAAAAATTGTAACAGGCGATCAAAGTAATATATATATATTCTTTTTAATACAGCTCTATAATTCTTTTTTTTTTAAAAAAAAAAAAACCATTTAAAACTTTATATCTATAATAATTTTTAATTCTAACTTACTAAAAGGACATTTAGTTTTTACTTTGTAGAAGAAAAGAAATACTTTGAAGTGGAAATTTATTTTAGAAAAACATATTTAATTTAAAAGCAAATGAGGAAACTGTTAGTAGATGACATACAAACAAAAAATAACGTTTTCCTTTTCGATGAACGACTCACATATTAACTCATGAAACATTGTTAATCTATCATAACACATCCATCAATAACTCCCGAGTCTAACATTGAAAACATTTTTTTTGCAAATTTTTTTTTTTTTTTCAATCAAAAAAACTCTTTTTTTAAATCCCTTTTGGGGTTACAAACGTTCCAACGCTTTTCCAATTTTTTTTTTTTTTTTCGCAAGAAATCTTTTTTGTTGCGAGTACATAGCGATAAACAGCTTTCTGAATCATCGACTCGTTGCTGTTTTTGTTCCATCGAAAGCAATCGCGGCACCCACTTGGAAAAAACCTTTTTCACTTCACTTCAAAAAACCTTTTTCCTGGTCCGATCGACTTAAAATTTTGACACGTTTCAAGCAAAGGTTAGTACTCTAGAAAGACCTGGTTACTGGTTTACTACGAGCGCCATCTCTGGGTTAGTCTCGGGAGTTATTGATCGATGTGTTATTACATATTATAGTTATATTAATAAACAAATAAATCTCCTAAAAAAGTATACCGCTCGAATCAGGAGACTATTTCCAAGAAGTAAATAAAAATGGCGTCCTCAGAAGTCTGACAGATCTTTTTTGGAAGTAATCAAATGGAGCTGTTTCTACTTTAGTCGCAGAGGCTACTTACAAATTTAGGATATGCCGACTAATTATATCATTTCCGCCAGCTTGAACAAGAGCCCCCTCGCTGTATCTAATGAACGATTTTGTTTTCAACAATGACAATTCTTTGTTCTGCTCTCTCATTAAAAACCGTTTAAGCTGATGGCACTTTGACTCATTGCTTTAAACACCTCAACCACTGCAATAATGTTTCAAAGGAGCAAATGCACAACGCAAGAGAAAATGGTTCTGGGTTGGTTTAATCCACACCTTTTTCAGCACAAAGATGAATTAGCAAACTTAAACTTTAGGAAACGTATTTACATATCACTACATATCATATGTTTACATATCACTACATATCATATGTTTACATATCACTACAGGGGTACTTAAGAACATCTTTTTTTGTTATTATTTTCATGTGAAAATCAGATCAATGTTAACGGCCTGTGTGAACGTAATTCATGAAAATTATGTTTGACTGTAGGGGTGCTAACATGAGATTGAATTAACATTAAACATGTGCAGAACAGATTAAACACAGAGGAGCTAATACAATACTCATTATTTGCTATTTAAATATATAACAAGGAAATATATACATATTAAAGGACATTGTTTTACACAACAATGGGATCACGCTTGAGTCTTTAAGCAATAATTGGATAACAATAGAATTGAAATTAATTGCATAGTTCGAGTTTGTAAAGTTTCAGTTTCGGAATTTAAAATTTAGGAGAAGTAATGGAATATAATATTACAGAGTGTTGCAAATTCAACAAACTTTTAATGAGTTTACAGACTCAATTCTAAAGGCGTTGAATATGTTTATTAGATGCAATTAATAACCAAAAGGTTACTCCATTTCTAATTCTTTCTCATTTATAATAGATACTTTCTGAAACGTTCCTTTTCAATGTAAATTTAAAATGTTTGATAATTATTGTATCAACTAAATGCAAGAGCACATTGAATAATCAATTTCGTTCGGTGCAATATTAGAGAATATCTTATTCAGGGTAGTTCGTAGAGCCATTATCTTACATAACATCCAGTACAGAGAATGAAAAAGAAAACGGAATAAATGTGTTAAATTTTTCATTCAAAATGCATTAATTTGCATAAACTGCATGAAGCTCGAGAAGATTAAGTATATTATGGAAGAATTCATAATTTGTCTCAACACAAGCGTATTACAAAGAAAAAAAATTGAATGCCAAACAAACTTACTTAAAAGTAATTTGTTTTTAAATTTTACATTTATTAACGCTCGAAAGGATTATAATTTGAGTTCGACGTATTTTAAAATACAAAAGTCCGAAAGAGAAATGCATATGGAGTTAGATAATTATAAATAGTTTTTTTTTACATATTGAAAAATTTACGAAATTCCTGCAGTGAGAGAATTAATATCGAAGCCTACATTATTTTTAAATCCTATACATTTACAGAGAAATAACTGGTCAAAATCTTTAAAAAAACATTAAAAATTTTTATAATTAAATATATATTAAAAAGAAAGAAAAAACCTATCAAACAAATTACTTAAAATTGCACAAATGTGTTAAGACTGAAACGGTAATAAAAATGTGTAAAATCTTAGAAAAAAATTATAAACATTCGAAACATGACGCTATTATAAATTCATCGTTTTATTTTTAAAAGGTTGTTCAAAAATTGTTTTAGATCTACATCATTACACTAAAATGTTTGCACCGGCATTCAATAGAAAATAACCAGGACCTTCAGTCATATTCAGTTTTTCATAAACACAAGTAGAATATGATGTACAGTAATTAATATTAACACAAATATTAATTGATTGTTACAATTTATAGATAATTTTGATTATTTAATAATAAATTAAACTTTTGAAACGGTGAATAAAATTCAATGAATGTAAAGATCTTTTTTTGTTTTGTTTTGTTTTCAGAGCTCATATTTCGAGATCAGTGCTGATGATTCGCTTAGATTCACTAAAAATACTTGTTATATTTAAGGATAAACTAAATCATCTCAGAGCAAAAGTTATATGACGGTGCTATCTTAAACAAATAATACACGGAATTTTGTTTTTTTTATCCGCTGATATTATTTCCATCAAGTCTATTAGTAATAAAAGAAGGGGGCCCATCCAGCAACTACAGTACTTATGAATTCTAAAGATATCGTCTTGTTTAGTCCATATCGACAATTGCAGCCTTATACTGACTCAATTCATTCAGGTCATTTTAAGAGATCATCTAGTCCCAAATTCATTTCTACATGCGTTTTTCAGGGAATATCCTGGAAGACATTGATGGGAAACTTCATTTCAAGTTGTCCCTTTAGAAAAGAATCCGGCCCGAAATAGCTACGTTAGTTTTCTCTTATATATTATTATTTATAGGTACCATATTGAATAGAAAAAATACACTTGCAAGTACTAAGAGGAATGTTATTTTAAATTAAACTTTGAGAAAAGCTGAATGAATGAATCAATATATATATATATATATATATATATAGTCTTTAGCAAATTTGATAAGTTTTCAAATTTCGTTTGAGATTTATTTTCTTCCCTCGAATGATGCTACGCAATTATATGTTATTATAACCATATAAAATTATCTTATGACTTAGAACGATTAAAAATTTCTCTCTCGCTCTCATATAAATATATATATGTGTGTGTGCGTGTGAATGGAGTAGTTAAATATGCTCACTCAAAAGTTCTAAGTTATCCAATGTAATCAAAATGTGGCAATGTTATATTTCCTACCACTGCATTAATTTTTAAAGGGTAATATTACACGCGTATCGATATAATGGGAAAAGAGTTTTCACTATAATCCCCCCCTCCTGTTTAAAGATTACAACATAATTCACATTAAAAAACAGTATTATTAAGTTAGTTTTTTTTTTTCACAATTTTAACAGAAATCAAATATGAACACTCAGAAACTAATATGCTACATAATATTTCCTTCAATTCGAATGAAAAGATGAAGCTTCTGTAAAAAGATGTTCCAATGAATACAGGCCCTGAATTTCCCGCATTAATTTCAAAATTTCAAATATTATGCAAAAATATTCTGTTTATATTTTACATTAAACAAATACTTTTCATTCCATAAAACATTAGCACAAACGCGACTTTTCTTGAATAAACAAATTGAAATTTTAATATTCTAAATGACAACATCTGAATATTTTTATGACTTTCGAAACTAATTAAATTGGAGTTTCTATTCTAACTATTAGAAAAAGAATCTTTACGAATAGTAGCGTAATTTTATTTTCCAAAAATACATTACAGTTTAGAAAATAATAAAATTTTATGACGAACCTTTTACGTAGTTATCTTTTACAAAACACATTAAAGTTGTTTTCAGTAAACAAATTTCTTTTTCATTCATTTGATTGGAAAAAATAATCCCTAGATTGCAGTTTAACAAACCGATGACCAGTTTCTCTAGTGAAACATTAATCTAACCAATCTAATCTCTTAAAAAGATGAGTTTTCATTTTGAAATGAATTTCGCCTTCGCAGAAGACAGCGATCATTTTGATTTGCATCGTTAGCTTAACTTAATCCGACAAAAAATCACATCACCGAATACATTCCATCAATTACACCTAAACGAAGGAGAAAACTAGAACGAGGAGAATGAAAAATGATTTATAAAATTAGTAAAAGAAAATGGAGTCATTAATTGATTTGGAAGAGAAACACAGAAGATCGATAGGATATTATTTTTAAAAAGATTGCTTTCATAAGAAGTACGAATAAGAAATCAAACCGTCGATCGATTGGCAGAACACGTCAAGTTCCTATAAACTTTGAAATTAATATTGGAGCTTGACATTCCCATTTGTCAAATTCTGTCACATATTCGAAGGAATCTCCCAGAGGAAGCATTCCATTGGAATACAAAAAGGCGTATAATCCAATTACTTTTTTTAATAAACGTAATGGAAAGTCCCGTATAAAATTTTGCATTCGATAAATAGTTAATGCAATGTTTAGGTTGTTAGTAGATGAGAATGTAAATCAGAGCAAACTTACTTAACCATTCTACCCTACCGAAAAAAACGCTTGCTTGAAGAGATAACCAATTTGGTTTACATTTATTTGGTAAATATTTTTATAACACTTTTAAAAATTTAATTTTGTGTTAATACATGGAGAGGGTAAATTTATACGTATAATCAACTCACTTTTTACGCCCCCTCCCAATCGAATCTCTAGTTTGTGTAAGCGACTCAAGGATTTAAAATTTTGGGAAATAATAGAAAATTTTTGATGTCAACTTAATTCAAGTGTTTATTTCCAGCTTTCGTGATAAATCCTTTTATAATGACAAACAATTTTTACAGTACACATTTACATGCTATTGGCAAAGAAGAGCTATGCATGAAGCACAACTTATTTGCGTTTGTCGATCTTTGCATGTGTCTATCTCTATTGGGACGGCATTCTTTGCATCTTTCTCTTTTAGGAGTGTCGTCCTCGTCACTTGTCCGAGGTCCGACGCCAATGGCCCTCGTGTTGCTTCAAGTACGACGTTAATAAACAACTACTCTTTTCGGTGTTCTTATGTATTCCGATTTTTAGTCTGCTACAATTGTCATTTCCTTTTAATCTGGAATATTTTTTCCCAATATTTCTGTGAGGTTCAGTCAGCTGATTCTCAAGATTCTTTAGAGAAAGGCGCATTTAGCACAGCTTGTTTGGATTGTAAGAAGGCATAAAAAATGTATTTATTGAAGCAGGTCAATTGTTGCGTAGAACAAGCCTTCTTTTGCATGTACACGCTGCACCCACTTGATCAGTATATCTACTCGACCTTTAGTTTCATCGTATAACTTATCTGGTTTCTCTTTTCCTTCTAATATGAAATTCGTGGTGCATAGTTGAAAGGAAGGATTGATTCTCCTCCGGCACAAGTGAAGCAGGAGATTAAAAACCAAATGATGAGGAAAGTGTTTCTCCATCACATGATGAATAAATATCAAATAATAACAAATTGGAATATATTGTGTATTAGTACATATCGTCCTTTTGATTTAGTTGAAAGGAATTTAAACCTTTCTGTTTTGTTATGACTAACGGAGGAAGTTAGGGATCGCACGGTGTCTTCTTTTGTATCGGAAATATCAGTCTTCGATGAATAAGTGATTGGATTGATCTATTGCAATCAAATTATTATCACTTCTTCCATCAGACTGATTCCCAAGTTATATAATGTAGTTTGGGTGCAATGTCCCTACATAAGGATTCAAAGAGAAAAACAATCGGGTAAATGAATTGGAATAAATATTTCATAAATAAGTAGGATTTTATTGATTTTAACATACGCGAGTCTTACCAATAAGATCATTAACAGTTGTGCCCTTAGCACTTAAGAAATCTTCTCAGACGTAATCTGTGTTCAACATTCCACTTCAATTGAATTTTACAAATAATCGAAAACTTATATTAATAAATGTGCGATAATGTTTCATTCCTCGTACAGATGAGATAATCTCATAGATTAGCAATTCTTCGGTTAAGCATTAGAAATCAAATAACATGTAGGTTTGCCGAGACAACCAATATTCTCTATTGACACATAGAACAAGAATATGTTTTGCAGTTTTACACTGCACCAATTATTCTGGGGAGATATGCTAATCTACAATTTCAGACGAATGTTTACTCAAGTTGAAATACAGAAAACTATAGTTAGTTCAAAGATTATTGTTTCATGAATAATTATATGAAAATTATCTTCATTTCGGCATTTCGGAGAATATGAATAGACAAAAATTATTAAAAATAAAAAAAATTGTTTTTCTTCAAAAAAATGAAAATTAACTTTCCCTTCACTGTTCTAAAACTCAGTGAAAATTATCTTGTATAAAATACAATTGTTAATTTTTTTGTAGGAGATTTAACTGCAACTGAACCAACGCCTTTCTCAAGTTTTATATTTTTTTAAAGGTAAACTTCTTTAAAAAATACTTCAATTGGACTGCTTAAAAGATCATTCAAACCAGCACAGACCTCAAATATTAAATAAGGCTGAAATGTCAGTTCCAGTTTTCATTTGGATTCATGCACAATATATAGAGTGCTAAGCTCCTCACCAAATTTATGAGTTGGTTACATGAACCATTCTTTCTATCCTAAAATTTTTCATTAACGATGTAGGGCCGCAGAACTCTTGTTGATAATACTTCAGAATGAGGCCATGCAAACTGATTTAGTGAATAATGACTTTCACGCGGGTAAGATCCCAGTGAATCTGTACAATAATTTAAGTCGTGAGAACCCTAAATCCAAACCTTCACAATGACGTCTGATTGCCAAATTTCAACGTGATCGTGACCACTGCTAACGCCTCAGCAAGTTTGTCACGAGTTTGTGGCACCTGCTCCAACGTGGGCGTCGTAATTCTATCCCTGGATATTTCACGGCCGTCTGTTTGTGAATTGTTGGTCGCCTTCAAGTGGTGGGGGAGGAAGATGGATAATTCATCTTTTGTTCCATGTGGTGAAATAATTACAACCTCCTCAGGCATTTCGTGAAATATTTAATTTCCGCTGTGTCATGCTTAGCCATCCACCTACCTCAGAGGGAGATCAAAATGAAGGGATCAGATGGATGGCTCACAAAACATGTGTGTGTGGGGGGTCCTCATGTGGGTGCAACATGTTCTAAAATTCTATTTCAACAAAAAACTTCGAATTAAAAAAAATTAAGCGAGTTTCCTCCAGAATTAAGTTACAATTTTTGACAATATAACGTGATAAATATTTGGTTCATAACTATCACACTTATTTTTTCATATTCATTACTATTTCATAATTACAATGTACATTTTCTAGATTTGTTATGTTTAAATGGGAATAAAATGTCTGATATGTGTGTGTAAAATGCGCATTTATTAACGGGATTTTTTTTTTTTTTTTTGTAGAAAATGAAGATAATGATTAAAGTTAATTAATGAGCTTGAAGCATTTTCCCAAATTTTACACTATTACTATTTTACACAATTTCTTCAAGCATTAACTGATTGGTAAATAACTGAGAAAATGTAAATCAAATATTCATAGTTAATGCATGAAGTAATTTATAATTAAACGACGGTCAAGCATATTTTTATTGCAGATTTTAACTAATTTTTTTTATCGAAGAAGTATATATATATTTATACATTTCTAACAATATGTAATTTTAAGCATTTTAAACAATATGTCAAAAATCATTTAACTACGTTCAAACTTTCATGTAGCGTTTTTAAATGAACTTGAAGATGTTCTCTAAGAGAAGTTAATTTCCAAATTTAGAAATGGATTATTTACAGTTTACGAAAGAGAAACTGAATTCAAAGAAAGAATGCTACATTAAAGCATCTACCGTCCTGGATCCATCTTTCCGTCCCTATAATTCTTATCCACTTAAGTGGTAAGTGCAAAGTCCTTCATTTTTAACTGTTTCTAGGTATGTCCATTAGTACGATTTGAAAGTTCCAACCGGAAAGATAATCGTATTCATTCTAAAAGGATTGTTCTGTTTCAATTATAAAATAAATAAGTTAAAGAGACGATTGGAGAGATTGTGAGAAAACTGATATATGAAATTATATTTATAAATAATTTCGAGTGTTCTTTAAAGTTCATTTGTCAATGTGCAAAAAATGCTTTCCACATCTAGATAAAACATAACTACTATTGTTTATTAGACTGGAATACGATAGTTCATCCTTGAAACTCTATCATATTCCCTTCAATGATCATTCTGAAATTATTATCAATTAATATTAATTTAAATTGTTACTAGTAAATGTATAATCCCTTTATCCACTTCGCTTTTTTTTTTTTTTTTTTTGCTTTTTTTCTATAAAGCATCATATATAAGCTTTTTTTTTTATAGAAATATAATTTTTTTTTCATTTATGTAATTTCTTTTTTAACTTAGCAATGAAGAAATAGCATTCCCCCCCAAAAAAAAAAAAAATAATAATAATACATAGAAACGCAGATTTTACCCAAATCTTTTCCTTAAGAAGTTTAGTAGAATGTAACTTTCTACCTCTTTGTCAATTACTTGAAATATCTTATTTGAAGAGAATATATTCCTAAATTTTATTATGAGGGTTTAAATATGACTTCAAATTATTGTTAAAATTAT
This sequence comes from Nephila pilipes, assembly GCA_019974015.1. Classification (NCBI taxonomy): domain Eukaryota; kingdom Metazoa; phylum Arthropoda; class Arachnida; order Araneae; family Nephilidae; genus Nephila; species Nephila pilipes. The sequence continues at coordinate 215,840 of BMAW01051769.1, forward strand.
CACCTTGTTTTATAAAGACTATTTTAAATATTTAGTAATCGAAAGAATAAAACAAGGGTTTATAATTCTTTATTTTCGAAAATGATGGAAAGTTTTTTGAAATGTTAAATATGGGAAAAAAAAAAAAAAAAAAAACAGCAATTATTTGTTCAAAGTCAAAGGCGGTACAGGAATACTAAAACTTGAAAGAACTTGCGAAAGAATTGAAAAGGATACACGACAGTTTTTTGAGCTTGGAAAAAAAAAAAAAGAAAGAAAGAAAGAATTTTAATCGTGGGAAACATAAAATAGGTCATGTGGAAAATTGAAATTTATTTCTATCGCTTTCTAAATGCTCTGATAAGGGACAACATGCAATAAATATTCTTACCTCTCTCTAACTATCTAGAACAGACGGCATGGTTGTCTATCGTTCCCTTTCACATTTTCGAGAGAGGAAAAGTTTTAGATAATTTTTTCAGACGGATTCAAGAGCAAGAGGATTCGTAATCGCGAGATGTATAGCAGATGAATTTTTATATAAGAGAAAGTAAATATTTTAAAAATATTTGTTCGACCGCAATCATTCTCACTTCACTTAAAGGACAAAAATGAAAAGGAAAGAGATTATTAATGAAATATGAAGATGATTTAAATATGAAGAGAATTAAACAGGAGATGTATTTTAAAAAGATATTCAGTGTTAGTTTTCAAGACTCAGATTAAAAGGATTTTCTTCACAATTGTAATTTAAAACCAAAATTGAAACTAAACTTTTATTAAAATAATATTTATTTATTCATATACAAAATTGCAAGCAACAATTTATATTTAGATAAAGTACTTTATTTGAATATATTCGATTCAAAGAAAAAATATATTCGGTCAAATAACTGCGTTACTTTCATTTAATTCTGGCCAACAGAATTGAAACAAATTGCTATTCTTGGAATCTTCACGAATCCCTTTGATTTGGTTTCGTTTATTTATTTCTTTTATGTATTATGTAATTAATGTGGTAAATAGTACTAGGTTTAAACTTTATGAGTTACATGAAAAAAACCAAAATATTTCTTAAAAATGTTTTTTCAAAAAATGAAAAATTACTTTTTTCTCAAAATTTATTGGAACGTGAAAAATTTATAACATAGTTGCATTTAAGCACTTTTAAAAATTTGGCCGATTTCCTTAACTGGAGAAACTGACTACTTTTTTTTCTAACATTTTATTATGTACTTGATACAATAACAATAGTTAAGAGTCCAACAACAAAATTGAAAACTGCAGATAATCAGTCGTAATTTTTTAAATCTAACAAATGCAAAACTCTACGAAATGCTTAACAAACAATCAAAATATGTCAAAGGAATTTCACAGGAAATTTTTTCAAAGACTCAAAAAAACTCTCAAAAATTTTAGTAAAAGTGGGGAGATTACCTTAATATATTAATACCACGGAAAGAAAATTGTGCAGGCATGGTGGGGGACAGAAAAATTGCAGCGAGGAATTCTAAAGAACTCACATAAAAGAGCTTTGTACATCTCGTGTAAAATAGGCAGGTGCGGACAAATACGGAAACACGTTTTAGCAACCTTCCCACGCCCCCTAAAGCGCCAGTGCCCTCTCAGAAAGCCCTGCCGTTATCTCTAAGAGGGTTCCATTAAAGATAAATTCAAAAACTCTTTCTTTGGGGGTACGTGGGGTGATATGACGGCTAATTTTATGTCTGGAATGCTTCTCAAGAGTTCTAACAGGGTTTTCTATTTATAAGGGGAAGGAATCAGTGTGTTACGAAAAGGGCACTTTTACTTACAAAAATATATTTTGCTTTATATAAAGCAAATGAGAAAAATTATCTCTATATTTTGCTTTATATTATAGAAAAGATCAGACAATTAATGAGGCACCACTTGTGTGATAATTACATTTTTATACTCTGTTGAAATGTTCACAAGTCTGGAAAAGGATTGATGAGCAGTATTCCTGTTCCATCTCAATTATTTGCCATTTATTAGCTCAAGTGACATCGTGCTTGTAACTTATACATAATACTTTTCCAGCCGAGATCTTGTTGGATATATTTTTGTCGCTTTACGAAGGTCACCTAGAACTTATAGATGAGATTTCACTGCATAAAACAGTAGTTTGCTTTTCTGGGGGGCTTTTGAAGGATTATTAGTGAAATTAAACTTGCTTCGATCACAATTTCTGGAATTGTTGCGCATCTGAAAACAATCTGCTCAGATTTTACAATAAAACTATTAATTCTTGAGAAAGAAGTGGTTCATGTTATTTACCGAGGAAATAAAAGTATAGATAAGGACATTCTTAAAAATTTTTTTTGACCGTAATGGGAAAATTACCCTTAATTGTATGAAACAAATAAAAACAGTTTTCTTTCTCAACCACTGCTTTGCTTGCTGCGAAATCATCACAGTTTCGCTTACATAGAAATCAGTCATGACTTCATCCACCACCCATAATTCTTTTCTTTTTTTCAGACACAACGGACTCTACCACTTTCCGTTCTAACCAATCCTTTATGGCGAGGACAGATTGAATTAGTGCATTAAGACAGGTAACAATAAACATCCCTTAAGCATTGCTTTTTTCCGTTTCTAATACTCTACATAAAACAAATCACTTCATTATTTTCTATTTCTTAGACCTGTTCCCTTGAGTATTCGTTAAAATGCATCGTATCCATTAAACTTAATTGCTACCAAAGAAAACAACACACTTTTTAGGCGAATTTGTGCTCGCTAGGGAAGTTTCGTCAATCCATGTATCACGCATTGGAACTCATCAGGGAAAGGATCTAATCAATATTTATAATGATTATATATATACATACATACATACATATATATATATATAGTTCCATAAGAGATAAATTATACTTTATTTTCAACTTGTTTTTTAAGAGTGTGAGATCCTCTTAAATTACCGAGGGAATCCAGAGGTTTTCGCAATGGAAAAACGGTATCATCTAACCATATAAACAGACAGATTTCTCCATTGTTAAAAGCAGAGTAACCGGTTTGGAACCGGAAGGCAAAGAGATGAAAACTGTCAGATAATACAAAGCGCTTCTCCTCAAAATCGAATAAGCTCAGGGTAAAGTTTCACCTAATGCTATTGCGGAAACAATGACCGTATTAATTTTCGTAACTGAAAAGCAGTCCTGGCAAGGAACAGTGGCTTTAGTTTGAAATAATAGGAAATAGGTATATTTTACAATGCACTCGGATTTCTTTATACCCATTTCATTTATTCAAGGGAAATCCTGTTGCCTGGGGCTTATTAAGCCAAAGAGATTACATGTGTTATTTTGCCTCCTTAATTTTTACTCAATTCGAATTTAGAAGTATGATATTTTTCGCATAATTTAAAAGAGTGAACGAAGATAATTGATTTTAGTTTATTCAGAAAAGGAGAAAAAATCAAATGAAAAATCTGAACGAACAAAGCTAGATGCCGCGATGAGGCATTTTTTCTCCATTTCAAGTTACCACAGTATGCAACGCTGAGTAAATACGCCATAAGTTATAAAGCAACTTCTTTTAAAACTGTTTTAATGAAGTCATACATCAAAAAATGCCGCAAAATATTTTTTAAAAAAAATGAGTTGAGCCTTTTTTTTCGCTACTTTTCAAAAACCAATCCATTTAATTAATGTTATCGATGTTTGGTACCTGAAGATCCAACTGCGATCTTCCTTCCCTATAAATAGGGACACATTTTTTTAAATAGCACGATAATATTGGAAAGCAATTACCTTTGTAACAGGCCACAGAAAGTGGCGCAGGTAGTTTCATTTGGAGGAAGTCAATTAATAGAGTTCTCATAGAAAGAGTATGCTATTTTGGAAAGTGTTAGAGATGTAACTTTCTATATTTAGTAGAACTCTCTATCTCTCTTAATTATTCACTTAATTACTTTCCGCGTATTTTTAGCCACAATTCGCAAACATTTCGTTAGGGCGGATGGTATTGATTTCAAATTCTCACTCATCCAGACCAAAAAACGAATAGAAATGAAAACAAAATATAGTTAACGAGGCCAACACATATACTCTTTTTAAGTATCTAGAAATGCATTTGTAAATGTAAATGATAAGAACTCGAGAAAAAAAATAATAATGACAATATACCATAAAAGAGTGACTTCTCTTATCTTTCTAAAATACACAATGTAACAGTCCAAGTGGGAAATGAATTAAAAACTTTGTAACCAAAACTGCCTACTTTCGATTAAAATGTTTTCTATTTCACAAGTTAAAACTTATATTATTTACAAAAGTTTGTCCCTAAATTTTCGAATAATTAGCAACGTTTATATATGTTTCTATTACACAACTCTCACAGAGCTACAATAAGAAAATTTGAAAAAAAAAAAGCAAATGTCATATAAAAAGTCTAGGCATATGGTTACATGATTTATTAAAAAGCAAACTGAAACCAGAAGCAATCTCGATTTCTTAACAGCAACGAAAGTACTCCATCATCACAACAAATAAGTCCTTATTTAAAAGTGCTATGCCCTGTGGTTTATGAAGACTTCAAATTTAAGTACATGATTAATTTATTGGTGTTCATTCCGCATTAAAACTGAACACTGGATCATTAATGAAAGACCTTATAATTTTTTCATGTGCCCGTTAAAATGTTCTTTTAAATATAACGTAGGAGATGCAATCGATTACTAAAAATATGATTCTTCCTTCGTATAAAAATATTTTATTAGAAACAATCCTGAGAAAATAAAATGGTTTATTGTAACAAGGACCTTTTATTTTGTTCAAGAAATTCTTCTTAAAACACATAACAGTGTATTCCATTGCTAATTATAGTTACAGAAAATACATATTTAGCCGTTTTCTGAAGCAATATATAATGAGCACGCTATGATTCTATGTATATTTAATTAACTATATAGAAATTCATCACTAAATAGAAAAGTTTTCTTTTAAAAAATTGCTTTTATGCTCCAAACAATGGGGAAAAAATGAATGATTTTTTGAACTGCTTAAAATATTACTCTTTTTTTTTCAGATTGTCATCCCATATCCATTGCTTAAAGCTGAATAAAAATCATTCTCAATCGCAACAAAAGATCTTGTTTAGAAAATGAAAAGAAAAAAGAGCAAAACATGAAAGAGATGCAAAAATAAGATCCAGAGATCATACAGAATTGAAGAAAAAAGCAGAGCTACTTAACAATATTTCCGAGTGCGGCTGATTACGGCTCTGCTTTCATTCTCAGATCGTTTCATATATCTTTTTGTGTTTTCATTTTTGAAAAAAAGGAAGGCACAAACACGAGGCATCGTATCTGTCCGCCAAGAAGAGCAACACCTTAATTATTTACATATGCAACCTCCTATCATTTACGTTAAGGAGTACTTACATCAAGAGCTTTTTTTTCTTTTTCATTCTTTACCCAATGATAGTTTTTGTTTACAAGCAGATTCACGAACAGGATTTTTTTTTTCCAAAAAAGGAAATACACCAGAAAGTGATAAAATAAATACAAGAAAACGGTTTCAATTAGAATTTTTTTTAAAAAAACGTCTTTAGCGATGTTAAGTTTAAAGGAAGATATGCGACAAAGATTTGTGTATTGATTAGAATAAAAAAGATAGTTTTTACTCAGAAAACAAACGTGAAAGTCAATTTTCAGAAATTTAGCTGGTGCATCAAAAACGATATAATTTTCATAGAGTATAAAAAAGGTTAAGCATTAATTTAAGTAAAATTCTAAAGCGAACATATAAAAAAATCTTTCCTACATGTATTTTTAAACAAAAAAAAAAAAAACTACTCCTATAATAATAATTACTACTGCCTGCAATTTTCCCTTTTTACACAAATCACATTTGATTGCAATGTCAAAAAAAGATATCTGAATTTTACTGCTGTCAAAATACTTACCTAGTTTGATGAACAAGATATAAAACTTGAAAATAGTGTTTATGTGAGAATCTAATATGCAATAAACTTATTTTATACATTTTCATAATTAAAAAATAAATATTTATAAAAGTTCTTCACGAGTAATTTAATTTACAAATTTGCTTGAATTCGAGGTTTCTATACTAAATTGCCGAAGTGTATCGTTTATAAAATTTACTACAATGTTACAAAATTAATGAGTTTTTATATTTTTTAAAAATTTAAATGTTTCTTCATAAGATACTTTAAAATTTCAAACTTTTCGAGGCGGAATATTAGTTTATTATTAAAGCAAGGATATTCCGAATAAAAATATTAAATACGTCAAGAAATATTGAATTAGATTGTGAAGATAAATTATTTAGAAATGCTTGAATTACATGAATCATTTTTAAAATACCATTCGCTTTTTTAAAAATTAATGTTCAATATTAAATAAAATGAATTTCACTTTATGTGATTTTAATATTTTTTATATAAATTTCGAAAATTTATTTTTGATAGTAGGATTTCCAACCAGCAAATATGAATTTTCTGACATTATTCGGTGGGTTACCATACAGGTGTTATTAGATATGTTAATTTTAAACAGCTATTATGTGAAAGCAGGAATTTTAATTGTAATGAATATCATGTTATTCTCGAAAGAAAATCCACTGACGCAATTAACGTCCAGTGGGGATTGGGAGTTCTAAACACTTTTAAAACCTAGTTATTGAATGCAAATTATTGATGAAATCGAAAATCTCTACAGGTCTAACTTTTTTCTGAAACTTTTAATTTTTATCATGCAAATAATTTTTGTGTATCGAACAAAATTTCTAAGAATTTTTCGATATTGAACCATTTTTAAATATGGATGAAAGATATAATTCGAGAAATTAATTCAGGGTGATTACCCCACCAATCAGGATATATTGAATGAATTCAGAAAAAGCCCAAAGATGACAATGATGATGAAATCATTAGAAAACTATTCGGAAAAAAAAGCATTCCAAACTGTCGACACGGTTGACATACCCAAATTTCCTGATAACATTTTTACCTCTCTAAGTAAAAGTGAATATTACTTCGAAACAACTTCAGAAAAAGATTATATTTGAAAAGTTATTAGGAACTACTTTGTCCAAAAATTAGCAAAAAAAATTCATTTCGCTTTTTGTCAATAAACATTCAATTTTTCGAACATTGTTAGCAAATTTTTTTCTAAATAAAGATTTCTTTAAAATAAACTATACATTATTATTTTTAGTAAGAAACGGGTGAAGGATTTTCAATACGTGTGTATTTCTGTTTATCGAAATTTCTATACACTGAATTTTTATTCCGAACTTTTAAGATCAATATATAAATAACTACCAGCGTAATATATGCAGTGGCGGATACAGGGGTTGGGCACGGCTGTTAGAATGTAATATACAGACAAAATAACATAGTTTGACAACCAACCACATCTAGTAGTACTAATTTTGTCGTTGTACTTCGAAGTTACTAAGCACAGGAAGAGTTATTTATCATACTGTAAGTTTTTATTTCTTAATTTGAATTTGATTTTTTAGTTAATATTTAGTTTATTTTCATATTAAAAACTAAGTAATCATGACTAATATACGAAACAAATAAAAGCAGTTCAATTCTGAGAACGTTTTAAAGGGGGAAAAAAACCCCAATGTGGCCCCTCCTGTCGTTTTTGTGCCCCCCCCCTGCCACTTTTTTTCCCGCTACTGAATATATATATTCAGAACGTCTCATAGATGAATAATCCAACATAAGGAAAAAAATCCTTTTCCATTTGTTGAAAGACGATGCTTAACCCCACCAAAATTAAATCAGGCTTTCAGAAATAAGTGTAATGCTTCTTTTGCTATGCAACACTTCTCAGGAGGACTCCGTTCACGTGATATTCCAACAATAGAATCAATCTAGTTGTACGAAACGATAAGGCTCGTCTCAACGAAAACAATAATGTCGAGAGCTTGCTTCAGGTCGTATGTTTTTGAAAGACCAGAGTGTTGTCATAAATTTACAAGAGGCACAGCAGATGGTATCTCAGAGGGCGAGAAAAGTAAGGGGAGTTCACACACACTCATCTGCTGTTTGGACAGAAGAACCCAAACAGGCGTGTGCTGAGTTGAAATAAAATTCATAACATGCTGTTGTTGTAGAAGAAATTCTAGACTACTAGTTGATTTATTTTGTAGTTAAAAACTTATCTTCGTCACATATTTAGCTACATTCAGTTTTACTGATAATAAATGTGAAAAATCGTATATTATATTGCGCACATCGAGTTATATATGGCTTAGAATTTTTGTTCACGATGCTATCGCGATATTCATTCTCAGAATGCTTGATCAAATCGTATGCAATTTTTAGGAGATTTGATAGAAAAAGGAACACAGATATAATTCAAAGTTGTTGTGTTTCGTTGCTAACTTTGGAGAAAATTACGAGGAACGGTTTACATAAGATAAATTAGAAGAATTTTTCATAAAAATATTCTTCTTCAGTAAGTATTCTTCAAGTATACAATAAGAGTTTTTAAAATAATAACCAAGCTCTCAAAATTTTTTGCCGAGAAATTCGCACTTGAAAGGGAAACAATCGCTTCTCTCCAAAATGTAAAGGTAATCGAAATATATATTAATTCCCTTCTCAACTCTGTGATGAATTTGTACTTTCCCACTTTCATTAAAATTTAAAGGCGTTGAAATGTAATGTTAGTTTAACTCATCAATCAATAACTCCCGAGACTAACCCAGAGATGGCGCTCGTAGTAAACCAGGTCTTTCTAGAGTACGAACCTTTGCTTGAAACGTGTCAAAA
>BMAW01051769.1:224999-242663 GCA_019974015.1 Nephila pilipes
GTTATGTTGATGAATAAAAAAAAAAAATTGCAAAAAAAATGTTGTTTTCAATGTTAGTCTCGGGACGTATTGATCCATGTGTTATAAACCGAGATTTAAAAATTTCACGTTTATGAAAATGAGACTTGTTATTCGAAGTAAATGATTACGATGCAATTTAATTAATTTGACAAGTTTAAGCGATATTAAAATGATTCAATGCTACTAAAATATAAGAAAATCGATTTTTATTTTATACTTTTAAGCATTTTAATTGAAGGGATGGCAAAAAAAAAAAATATTTACTTTTGATATAACCTGAATATTGAGGGGAGTAAAGTGGTGTATCTGTAATACAATCACTCCTTCAACGGTTCCTTAGTTCGTTAATTGTGCGAGAAAAATTGGAAAACAAGAAGTCAAATAAATAGACCGAAAACTAAACAAACCAATGCAAATATTAAAAAAAAATTTATTTGTTACAAGAAATAGTTTCGTAAATAATTGAAATGCCTCAAAGCAAATTTCTTGATGTGTTTGATCTTCGAAAGAAAAACATTAAGTAAACGTTAGTCTTTTGAAAAGTTAAAAGGATTTCTTCGGGTTCCTGAAGCAATTAGCAAGATTAGTACAATCGTGAGATTTATCGAGGGTTTTTAAATTTAAACAAATAAGATCTTTCAAATAATAAAAATATTCAATTGCCCCTTTGGACGATAAAAATATTTTAAATTTATTATTATTAGCGATTCTATATTTAAATCTATATCCCTTATTAAAATCATATTTACTGACAGTTTATAAGTTAATATTTATTGTATGAAGATGACATTTTTATGGGTCCGCAAAAAACTATTGAGTTAAATGAAATTTATTGATAACAATGTCAAGAAGCTTTAATTTCTAAGCCACTCCGGGGGTTTTTGGAACCTATCATATTTAAAGTATAAAATGTCTAATAATACAAATTATAATTTTTTTTAATTGATACATATATAGGAAGAAAGAATGGAATGTATCCGAAGTATCAAAATGTGGAGCGTTTTTAAAGAGTGAAACTCATCGCCTAAATCTGCGTGAATAATTGGATGAATTGAATGACTAGGGAACGGCGATCTGTTTTAATTGCAAAGGCAGCGAAGTTTTTAAATTAGATGCCGTAGTTCAATAAATAATTGAAACCTCTCGGTTATCAATGCTCCTTAATTATATATAATCAAAAACTTTTCTTTTTGAAACGTAATCAATAATACTTTAAGACTGATTAAATATTTTACGCAGGTGTAAAAGGAACTTATGATGTGTTATAAACGCCATTCACATTCCTCACTATTCCAGATACGCATTAATCAATGACCATATATAATTATTCTTAGCATCAATCTTAATTAATAAAATAACATTTGATGTGTACTAGTTTAGCGAGTGAGATATCAATCATTATTATTTTTACTCATTTCAACCGATACTGAAAAGTTAATTGCAATTGTTTCAATGAAATCGGTTGGACTACATTTAAAATATTTTTATCCGCAACCCCATATTTAAAGAAAAATATGACTACTAAAAGGAAGTGACATGTAATCGCAGATCCCTTTGATGTAAATTTTGAGAAGTAACTTTCTTTGAGCTCTGAGGTATTATTTTCTTCCTATTATATAATTTCATTCTACCCATCCAGTCGCGTCTCAGATCCTGCAGATGCGATTGGATGCATAACAATTGCGCTGAATCCAAAGTAAGCGTGAAGGTCTAAAAAGAGTGGTTGGGACGCCTCCCTCAATAATAAGGGCACCACCAGAATCTTACCAATCACCAGTGTCTTACAGTTACGCTGTATCGAAGTGCATGTAATTTTTCGATACCTCACACTATGAATATTAAAAACGAAGCTCAACGAACTTATGTAATAACAATGGAAGTTATGTTTAATAAAAATAGAAAGTTATGTTTAATAAAAATAAAAATCTCTTCATTTCTTACAAGCTTTACTATAAGAATTAATCGGCTGGTAGGATTTGTAGAATTACTAAAGAAACGTTAGAAAAAGAGAATACATTCAAAGAAAGATACAATCCTTTTATTGTTCCAAATACGCTGACTTACACCACTTACCTACTCAGATTCACCGCCCTGCTGGCGAAATGATGCTAAGATAGATGAAATTTCACTCTTCACAGGGCGGAAACAGAAACTCTCATGCATTTCAATTCTGTGAGGACAGTTGAGCGCACAAGCATCAAAGGTAAATAGCGCCTAGAGTAATAGAGTATCCTTCAAACTATCATCATTTGTTTGCGGATTCACTCAATAGAACAAGATCAGAGGCCCAGTTAAACCGCTGGAAGATCAGTTTTGCTTCCACTGCTGGCTTTGAACAAGGGATCGGCTTATTGTTAGGGATATCCAACGGATTGGGTCCACACTAGCATTTTTGTTTGGCACTAACCGTAAGAATCCACGTAAATACAACGAATGGACAGAGCAAGATTTTATTTTTACGGTAATTTTTTTTTCTTTGAGAAAGAGTTCCATTTCGATAACTGTAGTTTGAGGATATACAATGCATTTTAATCCATGTGAATTCCATATTTGGATTCCATTTAAATATATGCAAATGCAATTCATGGACAAGCAAAAATTTTGTTTAAACATTGATTTTGTCCTTCTACTTTTTCCTTTACACGAAATTACACGGCAAAAGGATATTACGAGAAAATCCTTTAAATGTTCAGTATAATTTTTTACTAACAGTGTAAAATCATATTAAAGCTTATATGCATACCTAGCAAGTTAATGTTTCCTGCAAAAAATTTAATCTTTTTTTTTATTTAAACTTTATGCCAGAAAGAAATGAATGTAAAAAAGAATACAGGAAAATATTTCGCCTATTTAATCGCGAATGACTTTGCAAAGAAACATTTTTAATAATCACCATTTCTTCACCAATTGAAAATACATTCAAGCAAAAAATACTTTGTAAGCACTCATAACAAATGACACACAGTTCAAAGTAAAAATCGCCAATAGGAGAAAAAAAAAATTAGGAAGAGCGAATGAACAATATTTACGATATTGTGTACATGTGAGCGCGATATACCAAGACATATTCTTTCGAAGTTATCAAGTATGCGCACAGTAGTAAGTAGCACAGATGAATTCATTAAGCCACTTTAAATTGCATGCTATAAAATTTGAAAATCATCGATTTCAGTGACATTAATTATTCTAAAATACTGTGTATTTTAATGACTAAAGAAAAAATGTATAAGTATTATAAATATAATTTAAAACAATACTGAAGAAACTTATAAATAATTCTGACGAATGATTCCAATAATAAAAGAAATGAAAAGAGATCATAATAAAAAATCATCTAAACAAAAGAAGAAAAACCGGAATAAATTTATTTTCTTTCCACAACAAACAAAACTGAGAGAAAATTAACTTTATAAATGCCCTTTTAGCAGAAACAACAGAATATATTTTCACAGCATTACAATGGAGAAAAAAAAAACCCGCACAGTTCTCAAAGCTACATCATTCAAAATTCATTGTCCTTTATTTGAACCATAAATTACGAGGGGTAATTTAATTCTTCCTTTACCAAGTAATTATTCACCTCTCTAGCCCCCGAAATAATTTCCAGGCGGTAACAAAAAAAAGACCCCCCAATGACAAACGGCAAAACTCTCGGCCTTTTATATTCGAAGGAGCGATATATTAAAACTAATTTCTAACTTTTCATTCCGAATTCTATTTTAAATAACATTTATCAAACATCAAAGCTAAAAGAAACTTAGATTCGTCTTAATAAACAAAACAAACATCAGCAGATTACTCCGGAATGCAGGAGTAATTTGAAGATAAAACATATATATCCATACAAAATACGTATTTGCGATATTAAATTCTCGACAAATAGCCTCACTTTTGAATGACTGGTACGTCACGTATGCTAATGCGGTAGTTTGTCAACTGCAGCGGATTCATTTGTTCCTCTCCATACGCTCGAAATATGGCGTATTTCTTTTTGGTTTTCACAAAGTCATTTGAATTGCATGCTGAAGGAAGGAAACTCTTCAAAGAATAGGAGAATAAATAACATAAAAAGAAAAATACCTTTTTGTTCAATCGCTGGTATTAAGTATCGGAAAGTATGAATTACGCTTTACAGATATGAAAGAAAATACATACAATCGGGGCAAAAATAACAATATGGCATGGAAAAGAAATGGAAATTACCAACTTTTTTTGTTAATGTGTTACATTTTTTTTCTCTGAATGCTTCCTTGATTTTTACCTTTCATATGTCGCTTTTATTCGGGTTTTTCAATACATTTTGTTTGTTAGAATTTAGAAGTCAGTACATAGAATTCTCTAACGTTTCTAAAATTAAATATTAGCTGGTAACTTATCACAAATCAGAATTCATATGTTGTGTTTTCTCACTTCCGTTTCTTCTCTTTGTAATTCTTAAAAGAGCAAAACATATTTTATTGACTTTAGGCGGACACAGGGAAAATATTCCCGCTGTGATGTTTGAATTCCGTGCAAGAAAGGAAATAATAAAGAAAACAGATTCAGTAAACACACATATTTATTTCAGTTTGAGAAATATGTTTTCTTGAATTGAATAAGGCTTATAAACAAATTAATCACAAAAGCTCTTTTCAGAAATAGTTGAAAATGTGCCTCTTTAAAAATGTAATATTAAAATGAAGAAAAAAATTTTAGGTTTAGGAAGATTTACAATTCTTTTATGTCTTACAACAAATCGAAACACTTTAATATTAATTCTTTTTATTTCCCTCAAAATAACTCGTATTCTTCATAGCATGAGAAACGGATGATTGTCCAAAAAAGAATTTCTTCCTTAAGTATTAAATTAAATTAAAGCATTTAACTAACTAAAAATGTGTTCAAGTGCTTGACTCCTTCCAATCTCATCTTTTATAGCTAAATTACGAGTTTCCTCTTCACACACACATAAAATAGTTTAACATTAACAAACATAGTAACATTAAAGCATCGTATATTACAATTCATTTGTTATATATTATCATTCCCTCGTATTTTTGAGGTATGTCGAAAAGTTTCAGCCACCTCAACCAATATGTACAGATACCAATAGTGTATAAGTAATGCAAATCCTTTGAGCTTGAAGAAGGAATCGTAACACTTTAGAAATATTTCATGAGCTCGAACTTTCTTTTGGTCAGATCTTTAACTAGTTGAAAAGGAAACTCTACAAAACTTACATAAAGAGATGAACTCTAGTAAAGGGACACTCGTAAGTATGGCATAGTTGAGAGCGATAAATAGATCTAACATCCGTTCACATTATCCTTTGTTAATGGTCACTGAAAATAGCAGGATTTATAGCACTTAAGAATTTGCATTACATTTTAACAAAGAAATGAAACAAAGATTTGATTTTCTAATGGCATCTACATTTTCTAATTGAGGTGAAAAAAATTTCTAATAAATGTAAAAAAAAAAAATTAAAATATTAGTTTATTCATTATCAGATAAATATCTTTGAAGACAATTCGTGCTTGTTTATCCAAAAGAGTATGGGTAATTTAGATTATATCATACTAAAATAATCTTTTTCACATAGGCATAGAATGTGAAAAGATAAATTCTTAAATAACAATGTGAAGAAGTCTTAGTAACAATGTCGCTCTTTTTGCAAAAAACCGACGTTTTAGGTCTTTAGAACAAACAACCTAAAAATTACACGCACAAGAACAAGTATGAACAAAAACTACAAACTATCCAAAGTAAACAAAACACCCGAAATTTATATGTAATATTGACTACTCTTCAAAATAAAATTATCAGAAGAAAAAATCAAGTACAGTTTATGAAAATTTGAGCTTGACTTTGAGCTTATGTCCTTGAATTTACTGAATAGAATTTATAACGGGGGATAGGATTAGGATTTCCTCCTAACTCTTCGAGGACATTTAATGTGATGTTGTTTGACTTGAAAATCTCTCCCAATATATGAAACGTGACATATATATTAGATTAGAATTACTGAAGTGTAACGAATAAAACTGAGGAAATGCATATATAAAAACTGAAGCGTTTTATACAAGAGTTGAGTTTAGAAATGGTCAATTCGTGGCATGCATGCCTCAAGGTAACACTACGGAGTCCTAACTGTGACACGCGAAAACTTCTTGAAAATGTTAAAAAATATAAAAAAATGGTGATTTCCTATTCAGGAACTGTGTAAAAATCCGCAAATCTCTACTCATATGCTACTGAATCCGTCGCCTTAAAGAACGGCACTGTCTGACACCAGTGAATATATATTGGAAAAATCGGAAGTGGCACGCAAGATTTCTTTTTGCTCAGATAATGGCACTCTTCCCATAAAGATCTATGTTTGTTTAGTGAGTGGTAGAGAGAGTGGACTGAAGCTGTGAGCATTTATATCATGCCTACGCTGGTTTACGGAGCTTTAGGAGACTACAAATTCATGAATTTCAACTCTCATCTATAAATCGTATAAAGACTCGAAGCCGATTAGATCGACAAGATAAGAACTATTACATTAAAAGTTAGATATCATGCGTATAGGGCCTTTTCCACTGTTAGAGTAGGGTGGGAACTAACTGTTGATTATTCACAGATCTATATAAAACGAATTTATTATTATCATTGCGAGACTTTCTATTCATTAGACTATTGATTAATGACTATATAAATAATGTTACGAACCCGAGATCACGCTTCCTTGAAGCGGTTGTCTTTTGATGGAAAAGAGACATTTACAGAGATTTCCTCAGTCAGCTAAGGAAAGTTTAAGCAATGGCCCCTTTACCTTGGTGACGAATGTGATGACTTGGTGAGAAATTTGGCGACTTTGGCTACAAAAGGAAGATTCCCGAGAGTGCTGGAATCTTGGTGAAGTTTCGACTGAGAAGAAAGGGACTTTTCCTGAATTTTCCGAAAGACGTCACACCTGGTCAGAACATTTATAAATACGCCGAGAGCCTGAGACGGATGAGTCTGCTTGTGAGATCGATTGGAAACAGTCAGCACTCGGAAGAGGATCTGTCGAGAGAATATGAAGAAGCGGCCTGAATCTGTCGGGAACCGAGGGAGTCTGCCTTGGGAGAGGAGAATATTACGGCGGAGTTTTGTCCGTAAAGCGAACTAGTAAGCTGGTGAGCTGAACGTTGCTGATACAACTGTGACTGTCATTGCAAGTGCTGTATTCCTATTTGAGATGTTAATGTCCAAGCTTTTCTAATCCGTCTCATCCTAAGGATTTGCGAATAAAGTGTCATTTGTCGTTGTCCTCCGAAATCTTATGTTTAAGCGAAATAAGTGTTTTATGAAATCCGGAAAAAAAGCAAATATGGAATTAAGATGTATATAATCAGGCAGTAATTTTTGAAATATAGTTCCCATAAACATTTGAAAACTAAATACATATGATTTTAAGCTGCAGCAATGTGATAAATATTCAGCTTGTAAAGCTGAGCGTACCTCATAAAAGTCTCATATATCTTTCATGACGAAATATGAATAAATGAAGCGAAAAGTATTAATAATGAAAGAGAAAAGAAAGTTTCTCATCGGAAATGAAACAATAAAATTCTTTGTCTTCCAATCAACAAAAGGAAATCACTTAAGAGAAAAGTTTTACGAATCCCTTTTGTTATATTCTATAAGACCGTGTCATCCTGCGTTATACGATTACTAAAATACCAATTGAAACGTTAAAGCATTATGATTTTGATACAGTGCTAATTACATCTTACGACCTAAAATACATTTTTATATATTAACCAGTATACAGTTTTAAGGAGTTTTCTCAGTTATAGTTAATGCTTACTCTATATAATTAATTTTTCGAAGATAATTAGACAATAATAATAATTAACCAGTATCAAGGATCTAAAAACAAAAATCACTTTTAAAAAAGCTTTAAAAGTGTGGTAAATAACCAGAAAAAATTCAATCAACACCAATTTAACACCAATTTTCTCTTGAAAAGGCAAAAAATAAACGATAATTAAATTGTGGATCATTGATTTAAATGTTCAAGTATTAAACGAAATGT
The DNA here is from genome assembly GCA_019974015.1 of Nephila pilipes. Taxonomy (NCBI): domain Eukaryota; kingdom Metazoa; phylum Arthropoda; class Arachnida; order Araneae; family Nephilidae; genus Nephila; species Nephila pilipes. The sequence goes on from BMAW01051769.1 coordinate 233,065, forward strand.
CAACTGAAAAAAAAAAAAATTAAATATTGGTTCATTTTTTTTAATAAAAAACAAATAAAAAAAATTTCAAAATAAAAAAAAAAAAAAAAAAAAAAACAGCGTACTTTTTTATTACGAAGGAATGAGAAAGTTTTTAAATTATACTAAACATTAAGACGCATTAAAATTATTTTCTTCAAAAGGACGAACTTCAAGAATTGATAAGTTCATCATGATTTAAACATGGAAATTTTCAAACATTATTAATTCAGGATTACTCACAAATCACGATTCTTAATGAAAAACATGAAGTGATTATATTATAATTCCTCAAGGAAGGAAAAGGGCTTAGGTGATTTTTAACAATGAAAAAAAAAAAAAAAAAAGCTTGAATCAGAATGTAATTAAAAAGCTCTATTTTTTGATTTCAAATTAAAATGCCCTCTCTTGTCAGACAGAAAATAATACAAATAGACCACCAATGAAACGTGAAGGCTAAATTTAAAATGGCATTATTTAATTTTCTACACCAAGTTTTAATAAGATAGCAGAAAATTAAAAAAAAAAAAAAAAAGATAGAAATTCCCAGTTGTGTGCTTTAAAAAAAATCAAGAAGCAAAAACCGATAAAGAAAAATAAAAGTGGAGCGGATAAAAAAAAAAATGGAAAAAAATTTTCATTGGTACGATTAAAAAGAATTTAAAACTCATTCCATCTAATCCCATTCTTAATTTTTGCATGAGTTGGGTGTATCAACACACACTGAAGCAATTTCAACTATAGAATAAATTACAGCGATTACACAGCCTCCTTTTCTTTTCTAATAAAATATGGTAATAGCTAGGGAAAAAAAAGGAAACAACTTGATTAAAAAGAACGCCTTATCTTACGCGTAACAAAATCTTTAAATTCAATATTATGCAAAAGAAAATATCAAATGTTTGCTTCAGTGGTGAGACTTTAAAATCAATTATTATTTTAATGAAATACAAAACTGTGCGCTGAAGTATTCGTATTAAAAAAGGAGACAATTAATACACAATTAATTATCCGCAACAAAATTAATGAAAGTAAAATTCTTCTTTACATACGTTGTGTCAAAGATATATAATAAATTGTTCAAGAATTGATTTTAAATATTTGATTAACAAGATAAAATTTGGCGTTTATAATTCACCAAATGATTGATCCAATGCAAATTTATAGAGAAATGAAATCTATAAATTTCATTTCAAATAATAAAAAGACGAATAACTTAAGCCCCTTTTTTCATTATTTCGGGGATAATAACCTATTCAATAACCAAATAATAACAAAAAAATTAAGTAAAGTAAAAATATCAACCTGATGACATAAAATGTAGACAGAGAATTGCTTTATGAAAATGAATTTCATATTCTCAACCGTCGGTAAAAGAAATTATAGTCTGAATAAAAAAAATTTCCCCAAGCATTTGAATTTTAAATATGAACCGAAACAATTGAAAGCGCGGCTTTAATAAAGCCTCTAAAATATGAATAAAAATAACGACATGTTCTGCCAGCGCAATCATTCATGGGCGATTGTTCTTTAACAGACAACTGACACTTTCTAAACTTAAGCACAAAATGACTAAAAAGACCATTAATTAAAAAAAAAGACAAAAAGAGAAAATGCTACCACCCTCAATAGAATTTTTTGGTGTTTATAGCGGATTAAATGGTTTTGAATTATTAGTTTTTAAGAACATGTACGCACATAATACTCTAAGACGTTTTTTAATACATTTTTATCAGCAACATATCTTTTATTCTTTTTTTTTTATTTTACTTTTTTTATATTCACATAACAATGCAGCTTTGAATTGCAAGTTGGTTGATGATATTAAGGCATACTATTATAAATAATACGAAGAAGTTTCAAAAAGTACCCATGTTAGGTATATGAAAGGGGATAACTCTTCCATGACACACTGTTGCATAGTCCATTGACTGTGTTTCCTAAAAAGTCTATAAGTAAGACACCTTATGCAACAAAAAAAAAAAAAAAATATGTCACAATATTTTCCCTACCGATGAGACCGACTTCATCTTCTTTGGAAGAAATTCATTGGAAGTAATACATTGTTTGGATTGCTGCTTGGTTTCCGATGTATAACGATGAATTCAGGTCGCACCAACGGTGACATCTTGACGCAAAATGACGATGACAACTCGATGTGGCGCCTATCAAATTTTAATTTAGCAGCAAATGACTGCCAAACTAAAACTAACCTAGTAATCTGTGTCATATTTGTTATTGGGTCATGTAACAGATTGCAGCACACAATGATAACATCAAGTTGTCTTTGCAACGCCATCTGTCGTCAAAAACGGGAACTTTTTGAATCACAGTCGTAAAACTTAGTTTTAAAATTCATTTTTTTGTTACAAATATCAACTCGAAAACTGCATGACATAAGTAATAATACTATATCTTAAAATATCACAAATAAATAATGCATTTTGATTCATAGTAATAAACAAAAAAAAAAAAACAATTATACTCTATCGAAGAACTATAATTAAATGCCGTTTAATGATATATTTTCGGTGATCAAAGTTGAAGACTTATGGCTGTATTTGTAATATTATATGATAATTTAAATTAATATATTTTTTCAATTCATAATAAGAATAACACGTCTATATAATTGGGGGAAAGCAATTCCTCCAGAAATAACATTCTTTTAGGGCAAAAATAAAGCCACTACGGAGGGAAAATCACAATGCTAAATAAATATAAATAATAATTCTTTATTTTAAAAGAGATGTTTTAAAAATCTATCGAATTACTCACTAATAAATACCAATTTCTTGCCATTTTTTTTTCCTGTGAAAAAATTTTTTGTAATAGAATTATGACCAGTATAAAGAAAACTTCATAAAACAAAGTGTATAAAAATCCTATTAAATGATTTATAACGAATTTACTACAAAGTGAAAAATAATGAAAATATAAAGTAAGAAAAGAGTATTGTAATTATATTATAAGACACTAATGAGTTATCATTACTAAGCTACATGCATCCAAATAAAAAGAATGTCTTTCACGTCTTTCTTTTTCCATTCAAAGAAAGACGTGTTAAAAAAATTCACTAACCTTAATCTCATTATATAATTAATTTGATTTTTTTTTAATAAAGAGTGGTTTCACTAAGTAAAAAGAAACTTCGAATGATGATGTGGAAAAAGATCTCAATATAAGATCAATAACGTGGATCAGTCGAAACATGTGACTATACACGAATTAATGAAATGTAATTACTCGCACTAAATGCTGTCAGGCGGAAGTAAGTTGGAAATGTGTCAGAAGCCTGTAAAATGAAATTTAACAATTGACCACAACAAGCGTGATAGAAACTTAATTACGAAAAGGAGAATATAATTCCTAGTTCACTTTAAATGGGACAGGAAATAGGCAATCCAATTATACTTTATACATAACAAGTCAACTTACAGGGCGTCAAAAATAAAAGAATCCTTCAAATAGCCATTCAAATTCCATGTCATTTATTCAGTGGATGATAAACCTTACATATACCCAACAAGATTTCATAGCCTTCTTAATTTTTTAAAATTAAAAGTGTTATTTCAAAATATACTAGCTTCTTTATATTTTCTATTGCGGTTATTGTATCAAATTTTTTCAATGCTCTTTAGTCGTTTTTATAATAGTATTTTAAAAAGCAAATATCTATCCATTGATTTATTAATTGATTTCAGTAAACAAAATAATTTATTAAAAAATTATATATATACATAAAAGCTTGGATAATGCTGCTATTTTACATAAATTGCAAGAAGAACTATCATTTTAGTCATTATAAATTTAAAATACTATTTTACAATATCTTATAACTTGTTTTAAAAAAAAAAAACAGATAGTATTCGTTTTAACTCACGACCCAAACCCCTAAAAGTATCAAAAATAAGCTTTTTAGTCCCCGAATATATGAAAATAAAGTTTCACAATGTGGTACATTATGTAAGAAACGCAAAATATCTGCAAAAAATTTTAATGCATTTGTGAAAACATGAAACTTTGGGGTGAAATCCTGTTATCAGTTTTCAATAAAATGTATTCCAAGTCTCCTACTCTAGCCAGAAGGCACTGTTTATAGTGGATTAAAGATAAAGTTATTTTGAAAATTTCGATATGAAACCCGATACGATGCTTAAAATAAATACAGCTACATTTTCACCAAAGGAATAAATCAAAACTGAATGCAGTAGAAAAGTCTTATTACGTTGCAGTCAAGACCAAAAGATAAATTTAAACAAGCAATGATTTTTGCGACGGGTGTTCAAAATTTCTTACGTCAATTTTTACCAGTATCGACTGCAAATTTAATAGGTTTCGAGAGAGCTTTTTTTCAGTCTGACATAAATAATCTTGTCTACATTACTAAAAAATAAATTATATCAATAAGTTATATACAAAAAATCTATACAAGGGGAGTTAGAAGAATATTAAATTCAAATAATTATCTCAAATAAAAGCCTTGGGTTTTAACAATGATGGTCAATTATCAACAAGATATGCTTAAAAATTTTTTACTCTCGTAACGTTAATATATAAAGAAACTCCTAAATATTTAATGCTTAAATTTCATGACTTATGTAAAGTATTTTATCAAGACCAGTGGTTAAAAAGTGGTCCCTACGGACCCCCCGATATCATTCAGGGAGTCCGTGGAATATTAAAATAGATTGGGGGGTCCCTGAACAACATCAAGGTGTCCGCGCAAGGTTTAATACAAAAAAAAATAAAATTGTGATCCATTTTTATTATTATGGAAATTTAGAGAAATAACAATAAATAAAAAAAATAGTAGCAATTTTTACATCCTGAGTAAAATATAAATATGGGTGGGTGCTTAAAATACAGTATGTTACTTAAGTACTGAACGTTAATACCTTTTGTAAATGAACATTGACAAAACTTATTTCCACTGATTTGTCACTTGTAGTAACAATGGCGTGTATAACTTGTTCCAATGTTTGTACTAAAACTTAGTTATTGTTTAATTTATTTCAATAAATTTTAGCTTTCAATTTCCATCAACACGCTAACAACAAAATAATAACAAAATAACAATAAAAAATGAGATAATCCCTCAAAAACGAAAATAAAAAAAAAATCCACTGACACGCGCCTGTGATTTAATAGTTCTAAACTGGGCTAGATACTTAAGTTAATAACAAGCATGGCACGGTGAGAGACAGACGGTCAAAATTAGGTTTATACAGGAACGCAATAACTCCGCTACATGCTCTAGCTTGTCTACAATTTTAGCATAAACAATACAAGAGTCGTACATCGTATATCTAATCAACAATTTAGTTCTATGTTATGCTGATTCGAAGTATATATACAAATTTTCCCAGTCTTGTTCCAAAAGAACTTTTGGTATAGTTGCATTTTTTGTATTGTTACGCAGAGAGTGTGTTTTTGTTACGTAAGTGTATTTGAAAACACTGATAACTGATAACATAAAACTGATCTCTTTTGAAAAAATTATACATCACATTTTTCAATATAGTAATCCCTTAACTAACTAAATAGAAAAAGTAAAAAGTAATCCCTATTATATTGAAAAAGTAAAAAGTTTTTTTTTAAAAAAAAAGAGGAAGAGATTGTAAGTTTTATTTTTCACTCAGATGTTTTTTGAAAGAAGTTAATTTTTGAGAATTATATTTTATTCAAAAGTTACATGAAATTTTATCTTTATGTCAAATAGTTAATTAATTCAAAAGGGCTTTACTGCAGCATTCCATTGAAAAAGTTAATAATTATTAACAGTGTTTTGCTGCAAAAGAAACATTTGCTATGCAAATTTTCTTGCATCCTTTTTTACCCTTTTTAACAGAATGAGTGAGCCAAAAAAAAAAAAAAATGGCAACAATACAGTGTTGAATATTTGAAGTATGGCTTTATTTCATCACCGGGAAATAGTACTTTACCTATATGTCTTCTATGTAATAAAACTATGTCAAATAATTCAATGAAACCTTCCAAACTTAAGGAACATTTTTTAAAAATCCATAGTGACATTAAAAGACAAGGGCTTAACGTTTTTTCAAACAGTCAAAGAAAAATATTTGAAAACACCGTCATTGCAACAACTCATAGGGTCAACATCTAAGCGAGATGACGATGGACTGCGTGCTTCTCATAAAATTTTTTTATTGATTGCAAAGTCCAGAAAGCCGTACACTATTGATGAAGAACTTATTTTACCAGCTGTAAGTGAGCACCGTGTTGCAAAAACCAGTTCTCGACGTTATAAAAAGAACTCCACTGAGTAATAATACAGTACAAAGAAGGATTGACAAAATAGCTCAGTGCGTAGAAAATTCTCTATGTGAGTACTTAAAAACATCCGAATTTTCTATGCAGCTTGAAAAGTCCACTTTGCCAGGAAATGAAGTATTACTTGAAGCTTATGTAAGGATTGTAAAAGAAGAAAAAAATTGCCAAGAATTATTATTTGCTAAATGTTTGAAAACCGATACGAAAGGTGAAACTTTATTTACTGAATTCAAAAGATTTTTCGATGTAACAGCTATACCTTTGATTAATATAGTTTCTATTGCTACAGACGGTAGGCAATGTTAGGATGATACTGAGGCTTTCTGGCATACTTAAAACAAGCTGTATCGAATGTATTTTCAGTACATTGGGTAATTCATCGACATCAATTAGCCGCAAAAATCTTTGTGTACTTTTGCATGGATCTCTAGATTATGTCATTAGAGTAGTTAATAAAATCAGAAGGAATGTCTTCAATGAGAGATTATTTGCTCAACTTTGTTTGGGAAATGGTGAAGATTATAGTCGTTTACTACTTCACACAGAAGTACGTTGGTTATCTAAACGTGTATGTTTAAATCGATTTTATGACCTCTTTGATTTAGCGTTGGAATTCTTGGAAAGCAAAGACAATGATTTGTGACACAGTTTAATTATATCAAAAAATAACATGACCTACATGAGTGATTTATTTGCAAAATTTAACGAAACTAATTTGAAACTACAAGGTGACCAATTAAATTTAATCAAAACTAAATACGTGATATCTGCGTTTGTTGTAAAGACTTTTCTGTGCAGACAAACTTGGGAAGAGAAGAATGTTCTCAGTTTCCAAATCTTTTGAAATTGCAAAATAGAGATTAAGATTTTCTTGCTTAACTGTGAACACCTAACGGCTCTTGATGCAGACCTGAAATCAAAGAGTTGAAGACATTCTTCACTTGGATATTCCCGACTGGGTGTTGAATTCTTTTGCGCGTAGACAAACACAGATCCCAAATACAGATGAATCCATGCTAATACAGGAGCAGCTTATTGAAATATCCACAAATGAGGAACTTAAAGCAATGTATGAACAAGGATACCTCAAATTCTGGTTACAAAAAAAAAAAAAGATCACAATTTTATATTCTGCATTATGGGTTATTGTACAGAAGTTATTGACTGCTTTCCCGTCTACCTGTTTGATAGAACGTGGAACCAGTGCCGTTATGAACTTCATTAAAAAAAGAAACCAATTATAAAATTAGTGCTTTTGAAGATTTGCGGTTGCTACTCACACACATTGAGTCGGACAAAAATACACTTCCTAACGTCATTAAGTTATCCAAATCATTAGATTTTTAAAAACTTTATTTTATATATATAAACAAAAGTTATAATTTCAATAAATACTTCTTCAACAAAATGATTTTTTAAATTTGTAATTTTCATTCTATGTAGTTATGTAGCTTTTTTACTTGGGGGTCGGTGTTCAAGTTTTGACTATAAAAAGGGGTCCATGGGTCAAAAAAGTTTGGGAACCACTGAACTAGACCAAAAGGGGTTCTCTAACCGGCTACTTATTACGGCGTTTTCACTTCTGTCATTGTTACTGAAGCGAGCAGCCGCAAGGCACTAATTCCAAAGGAGGGAAAGCTACAATGAGCCAATATTTACTTTTAATGCGGGCTCCCTTAAAAGACATTTATAACTATTTTTGGAAACATGTTCAATCATTTTAAAGATCGATCAAGCTTTACAGCGCGCGAGAGTTTCTCTGAGGGTTGGATCTCAACATCCTGTAAGTTAGCCTTGGAACCAAAATGCATCCTTAGATCTCTTCAACGACCATTGATCCAAAGGTCACATAAATTCTGTGTGACTTACGAAAGGATATTTTCTATGATTTAGTGTAAGAATTATTTAAAAAAAATACATCAAAGCTATCCACCATATTTTTAAATTAATTAAACTTACTATTTAAACATAGCCATGATACAAATAGTGAAAAATAAACAAATAAACACAGAATTATATTTTATGCGTAATGCAGTCGTATCGAATACCGGTTTAGATTTTTGTAGCACAGGTAGGTGCTAAATTACTCCTGGTTAAATTATTCTCATTTTGTCAACATACGAGTATTAAATGAAAATGCCTGCTCACAAATATATATTGACTCAAGTAGAATTTCATTATTTAGCTATATATATATATATATAACGATTAAAATATTTAATAAATTGAGATTATATTCAATTTATTTATCTGCTTCTCCCGTTTTATTTGTCTATGAATTAAGACAATTTCGGGGGTGCTATTTCTGATAACATAATGGAGGAAGGAAGAGAATTTCTCAGTAAATGCAGTGAATTCAATTTAAGAAATTCAGCGTAATCGTATTATTGAATTTGATGAACGACTGATATCAAATTATCAATCTTATATCAAATGATCAATCTGATATTAAATTATCAATCTGACATCAAATTAACATTATATGATATCAAATCAAATTATCAATCTTTACAGCATATATAATTTGCTTTAAAGTTCAAAGAAACATTTTTGGGATTAAATGTAAACGATTTCTTGGAAGAAAATGGATCGTAATTACGAGACTTGAAATGGTTTCGAAATGAGATGAATTTACATCCGAGAGACACAACTATGGCCACCAGAAAATCAATGGAAAGCCGCCCACAGTCTGAGCCTAGTAGTTAGCTATATAATAATGTTAGGCCATAATCCAATCATTTTTTATTCTTTATCTGTTCTTTCAACAGACAATAACATGGAATATTCGAGACTAGTGGGTTGAAATAATATTTTCTCAAGGATAACTGTAGAATGGGTTCCGCTCTGCAGAAGTGTTCCATTTTTCTATAAATGCTGTTAAATTTAAACTTATATACTCTAATTCTAATACGTTTTTAATGCAAGAATTACTTAAAACTTTGAATATATTATATTAGGAGGTATTTAATGCATATAGTTTATTTATTTTTTGTGTGAATACATAGATTTGAATTTACCTAAAAATATATTTATATTGCATACGTATGATTACTTAACTGTACGACCATATCATACATTTTAACTAGTTTCATAAATATTTATGATTTTAAAATTTTCTTCGTTATTTCGGAATATTTTAAGAGAGGAAAGCGAGTAAATTTAGCGCTCCAAGGAATTGAAGAAATAAAACTCTTAATAAAACTTCACTTAAAATATTTTTTTATAACTCTTGCTGAGTTGTCCAAGAATTCAAAGAGTATATATATATATATATATATATATATATA
>BMAW01051769.1:242763-261047 GCA_019974015.1 Nephila pilipes
ATTGTGTGACGGTAAATTTTTTTTTTTCTTCTTTTTTTGAAGCAAATTATTTTTTTTGTCCTCGGTATTTCGAAGGTGTGTGTATATATATAATCTAGTCAGATCAAAGTGAAAATGTTTATGTCTCCCCATTCACTAAAGAGCTATTTTTCACAATCTCACCAGGTTCCACATGACAACACGACTTTGAAGAAAGCTTCTTTTTTCCTTTATTTCAAAAAGAATATTAATTTCCAGCGTTCAAAAGTCAATATTCAATATCCCCATGATCATCAGGGAAAAAATAACGTTTTACTGTTTTGAGTGAGAAAAGGCAAATATTTTTTTAATGAATCGTTAGTATTTTTTACAAAAATAATTTCGAAAAATTAGACTTTTAAAAATAATTCCCATTTATAAATTAAATAATAAACAATCTAGACTGATATTTGAAAATAATAGTAATTCTATGAAGTTTTAAAAAAAAGTATTTCATGCAATAGTTCCTAACATGGCGATCAATGGGCTTTTAGAAATATATTTTATTTGATGTTAGCCCCTCTCTCAGAAACCTTTTTAAATAGTTTTAGATTACTCTATGGTAAATTTTTAAAAAAGTTTTAAGAGTATAACTATGGGTCATGTAAGATATGAAAAAAAGTAAAATTTAGAAAGAATTTTTTTTGTTTAAATACGAGTTTATTTACTTATTTATTATTATTCTTTAAAACAGAACAGATAATTTTTTGTAAAATTAATTCATGAAAATTAATACATATCATGAGTTTTAATTTATTTAATGTATTTGTAAATATATCGCAAACTGAAACTAAAATACAGAGGATTTCATTAAAATTTCTCAGTAAATTTAAATTGCATAAATCTTATAAAATTACACATTTTTGAAAAGCTCTTATGTCATGTGGAATCTTGTAAAAATACAGATTTTTTGAAAATTTTACATATTTTAAGTTTCAGAAGAGATCCAAAATAAAAATTTAACCAAATTTTATAAAATTTCATCAGTAAATTGTTGAGTGAATACTTTGTATGTATAGAATTTTTTAAGCAGAAATATACAGTTTTTTAGAAGAAAAAAAAATTAAAGTCTTGACTACGTTAAACTCATAAATAGTCTAACATTAAAATGCTCGTACTGCATTTTCACGAATCGAAGAATCCAAATAAACATAATTTTATCACGCTATTTTACTAAGTATTTATTTAAAAAAAAACTTATTTAAACTATATTAGACATTCTGGTGCAATTTTCAGACAAGCCGCTCTTTTGATTTGTTGCCGTCTTTCTTTTAATAGCACAACGATCAGTCAAAAAGCGTCTAATATTAATTTTTACTTGTTGCGATGGTCATAAATTTACTTGATTAATTACAATAGAGAAAAATGAAATTTTTGCAGAAATATTATTTCAAAATGTTTGATAAAATCCTATTTACATGAAAGTATTCTTAATAAAACCACACTTTGCCAAGTTAAAATATACAATTCAACAAAGAACACGGGTATTTATTTTTAAGTCCCAAGCCTCTTACGAAAGTCAGAAAAACGTCACTCGAGTGTTAAGTTCACGCCAAGAATTCCTCATGTCTGATCTAGAAAATGCTCACTTATTTTTTTTTCTCAACAGACATGTTCTCAGACACTTCATGGAATGGAAGTTATCATGCATTTTTCACTTTTGAAACACAATTTTTTTAATAAACGAAAACTGTATTTTCAATTTTTCAAAAAATGTTTCAACTATTGTTTTATACAGATGATTCTTTACATACTTTCGTTTTAGAAAGCAGAAGTTTTCACATTACTACAATGGCCCATTTTCTTTATTTTTCTTGGCAGTTACGAGTTTTGGAACTGTTTCATGGAATTTTCACGCACAGACATTGTTCGCTTCAACAAATGAGCGTGCTGTAATCGTGACGAAGAAGAGCCAATGTTTACAATCTTTGCAAATGTAGCACAGTGTCTGTGCAGTTTATTTTACTTTATTAAAATACTTGTAAAATTAGTGTATATGAAAAATTAGACGAGTATCCTTTCTTCGTGAATTCTTAAAACAAAACTCAGAAGTCCAGCCTGGCGCACAACTAAAAATTTAAAATAAGTTTTTAAATAAAGAACCGTTTTCAATTTTAATGACAAAGAAAGAATGATTGAGTTGATAACGTAGCGAAGTCAAATATATATATTTAGTAATAAAACTTTATCTTTGAAATTAAAGATTTTTAATTGATGTAAAATCAATAAATGAAGAAAAAATTTTATAAACATAAAATTTTTTTTTATTAAAAATCAACAAGATAGGAATAAAACTATAGATTTGCCCGAATAACAGGCGCAAACAAACGCTCTATTCTACATCCATACACTACGCGTTAAAATATATTCAAATGAATTATCTCGCGGTATGAGAAAATAAAATGTTTCTAATCACACGTGTTTTCAACATTGTTACATAAATTATTTGATATCAATAAGTATCTACCGCATCTCTTCTTCTACACGTCTTATAAAATACAGATTCCTTGATACAGAGGGCGATGTTTCGAAATATATTATAGTTATCTTCCTCTTATTTTGAAGGTTAAGATTTATTCCGATCTCATACTGCAGATTTGTATGAATTAGAAGCAAACGAACACTCTTGCGTGTGAGTGAGTGTATACACACACGCGCGCGCGCTATTTTAGCTTCGCAGAGAAGAACATGGGTTTGAAATAGGAAAAAGTCTTAACACTCTGTTTAAATTTCTAGATTTTAAACCGAATATAAATGATGCACATTTGTTTTTAATGAATTATTTTAATTTTTAATTTGATTAAAATGAACTTTGATTTACTTGGTTTGTTTTCTTTCTTTTACTTCCTTAGTTTAACTACTTTTTTGAATATGGATTTGTTCTTGTAGATGGTTTTTTTAACTTTTTGTTATAAGTAATTCTGCTGAGCGTGATGGTTGCATCCATAAATTAGTATATCCAGGCTTTGCTGTCCAAAGCCAGAAACAGCTATTTAGAGTAATTTGATTTCTTTTTTTACAGTTTAGCCTTCTTATTTTAACTTTACTATCTTGTGCAGCGACTCTCTTCTACAACAACGCCAGAAGTTTAAACGCCTTGCCAACTGGCCAGACGAGATGTCTTTTCAGCCTAGTTGGTAGGAGCTCCTTCTTCGGGCCAACTGGTCTAGAGTTAAAAACAGCAGCGGCAAACAAGATCAACCAAGGTCAAGAAAAACATTCCCCGAAGCCTAGGAGAAAACGTCCAACGCCGAAGTGGTAACTCAGGACTTGAACACTAGATGGCAGCACAGCCTATACCTATTGATTGCATATGCCCCCGACGCAAAACACTTGCCGCTGTAAGTCTAACTAATACAAACGCATACAAATCACGACTAGTGATATTCCGGCTCTGGCACATGGCACATCCCGCCATTCAAAACGAGACAGCCAATGATTCAAGTGGAAACTGTTCCAAGCAAAACTCAATTCATCAGGGAGGAGATGCATATCAATTGCAGCAATGACTAGGGAAAAAAAAAACAATCTTCAGTACAAACCAATGTTTATCTTCGTATAATCACGATGATACTGGAGGGGGAGTATGCAGCGACTCTCTTCTACAACAACGCCAGAAGTTAAAACGTTTTGCAAACTAGCCAGTCAAGACGTCTTTTCAGCCCAGTTGGAAGGAGCACATTCTTCGGATCCACTGGTCCAGGATTCGAAAAGGTCCAAAGTCAACTCATTCTCTCCCCTTCCACTGGGCACGGGGTAGAATAACATCTCCCGATGTTTCGTCCAACGCCGAACTTGCTTTTCTTCAATGACACATTATATATATATATATATTGAACATTTTTGTGCATATGTGCAAGTATATTAACAAGATGAATTACTAATGAAATATCAATTTTGAGTGATCTTGCATTTTCAGTCAAGAAGATATTTAACTGAAATTTCATTTCAAATTTTGAACGCACTAAATTACATGGAATCCAAATTATTTTAATTGAAATATAGTTAAGAAATCGATGAAAATATTTATGTCGGAATAATTCGGATAAAAGTTTTATGTTTCTATCCGTCATCTGTCCACCTCCTTCGCATTGCCAAGTGTGATTTATTTTAACTGTGAGAGTAGGAAAAAAAGGAAGATTCATTGAGTGAAAAAGTAGATACCGTTCCATTAGTTTTGATTCGGCATTTAAAGCCCGCAATATGCTTTCGCTTAGGAAATGATATGGTGCAAAGCAAATAACGAGATGAAATGTGAGGGAGAAGAAAGATAACCACCAATGAGTAATAAAAATGATATTGATTGGATTTCTATAAACACGATGTTACGAGAATGTAGAAATGAGGAATAAATTATTGATCGAAATAGAAATGTCTGTACTTTATTGCTACTGAAATAACCGCCAGACCCATTACATTTTCTTATCATTTCCTTCGTAACAGATAAGAATTCCTTTTATTGCTTTGGATAGGCGGGCAACACCGATGTAGGAACAAAAATACAAAAGTTACATATATTTTCCGGTTTCAAATGTATTTTTATCTGTATCTAATAATAGAATCTCTAAGCTGATTAGAAATGCAAGCATTTAAAGTAAATTTTTCTTAGCCTTTTAACTTCAAATATTTGAGTCTGAAATTGATTTAACGTTTAATCAATCACTTAAGTGCTTTGGATAAAATGCTCAAATAACGAAATTAAAGAATACCAAGCATTTCTTTCAAAGCCTTCAAGACATTTCACACTTTTAGCGTCCCTGCAATTATAAGTTCCTGTTTGATTAAAATACCTGTTACTGCCTTAGAAAGGTAAACCGAATCTTTTGACGGGAATTCTTTGCCATGGCAGTTAAACAACATATGCACACAAGAGATCTAAATAATTAAACTTTGGCAACACAGAGGAAGAAAAGTTCTCATTTGATCAATAATTAATGAACATTTCAAAGCATTCAACGAGGAGTTTCTCCAGTAAGTAATAAGTACATTTAATGTAGAGAGATAACTTGTTTTTTGAGCTATATTGTATATTTTTAAGTTTATACAAGTAATACGAATGCTTAGCTTTGAAATATAGTTTCCACAAAATAGAAACGAATTTAAATGTAATTAATAAGTGATTAATTTAATGAATTATTGCACAAATATAAAATTAACGAATTAAAAATTACTGACAAATCTTTTTAAAATATTTAGCAATATCTTACTGAGTTTTATCATTGAAGTTATAACACACACACACACACATATATATATATGATTGACAGCATTGCTACATTTCTGGTTTTAAAAAGGCAAGAAATTCCTGCTATATTTTTGTTAAATACGCATTTTTTGCAAGGTAATTTTCTTATATATATATATATATATATATAGATTGAAAGAAAATCTCACAATGGAGCTAAAAATCATTACTTTATTTAAACATGTAATTTCCAACACTTTTTACATCAATTCGCAACTATTTGTTTCTAAAATTAACAATTAGGAGAGGGAAAAAACATTGCAGTGTGTGTGAAAATTTTATTATTAAAGAAAACAATGCGCAAATCTTTGTTGAAATCTGGTTACGTTTTTCGTTCGCTTCTACAGAGAAAAGGATATACTGTATAAAAGAATGAACTATTTATATTTAAATTTACCACGGACACGCATTAATTCAAACAACAGTCCCCATGGACATCTTTAAAATTGTCGTGCTATCCTAGATCATAAAAATGAATACTCTTTTAATATTTAAGATGATTTGTATATTTAAACTTCAACTAATGATTCATTTCTGAAATCGATTATCATAATTCACTGCGAAGAGAACAGATGGCAAGTCTTGGAGCGATTGATGCATTCACACACACACAACCATGACCTTTCTTTTAAAATTACCAGATGAGTTAGTTCAGACGAACTGACATCAAGCAAACAGATTGCTTCAAGTACCAGCCGACCGACCGATTGGCAATGAAACCCAACAAGTAATTTAACGCATTCCTGGAATTTATGTTTCCGAGCACATCTTTGCTGAATATGACGCATCCCGGAAATGGCGACTGACGGATGGACATTTTCACTTGAAGGCACCAACTCAAGCAGAATAAGTTAGCAGTCACATTGAAATGAATGCACCGAATTTACGATCTTTGCGACCGTAACGCTGAAGACCCTAAACGGCGTAGTTTCGTTGTTGGGAGGCCTTGGTGGAAAATTTATGCGTTATGAGCACGAAAATGGATGGCAACTTTGGGAGAATTTCGACGGAGTTTTGATAGAGTTTTAAAAATGAATGTTTATACGGATATTTTTGTTGGTCTCTTGATGGAAAGGAGAAGCCTGCAAAATCGTAAAAGGGAGGGATGAGTAAGAAAAGGCGATTATTACAAAATGCCCGAAGTACTTTTTTACCCCTCCCCCTTCCTTAAGGAAAGAAGGAAGAAGTTAAGCTGAAGGAAAGAAGGCTTTTTCATTTTCTAGGTGATATAGTATGGTATGGTTTGAAAGTTGACACTGAAGTATGCCATCAATAACACTAAGGCGAGATATTCAAATAAGTGAAA
The DNA here is from genome assembly GCA_019974015.1 of Nephila pilipes. Classification (NCBI taxonomy): domain Eukaryota; kingdom Metazoa; phylum Arthropoda; class Arachnida; order Araneae; family Nephilidae; genus Nephila; species Nephila pilipes. Next base: position 249,333 of record BMAW01051769.1, read on the forward strand.
AATTCTGCACGTGACATATTCAATAACCGAATTTGCATACAAAACGGTTTGAGAACTTTATTCAAAATAGACAACTTCACAGTTACTACAGTGACATCTCTATGCTCAGAGTGAAGAATATTCTTATATATAAAAATACAATCTTTGTTTTGTTAGTACAAAAAAAAAAAAAAAATGAAATGTTTTTATAAATATAGAGCGTGTCTTGTGCGCGTCTTAAGCGTATAACATAAGTTAATCCAGAAGAAATAATATAATTGAGAAGTAAATAATGAGATTTATTTCTCTACAAATAGGGCTTAGAAGTAAAATCTAAGTTTTTATGGTCGTTAGGAATTGAATAAAAATGATAATACTACTAACAGTCAAACAAATTTTACAATAAGTTTTAAGATATTTTTCAGCCATTTCGAGCCCTCGCTTTAACACTATTATGTCATTCAATTACTGACTTTTAATAAAAGTCTAAGATCAGGAACAAAACTATAATTACACAAGCGCTCTTTTGTGATATTAATTTAAAACAATGTTCCCAGAAAACTGACTTGGCTTTTAGATTAAATACATGATTCCTAATTACTCGCGGACAAACTCGACCCCTTCCTGAAATTATTAATCAGGAAACAATGGTTTACCTTAATCAATAACCATTTCTATAAGGCATAATATTGAACCCTCCAACAATGGAAAGAAAAGCTCGAGAACTGGTTGTCAACAAACTTAATTGTAGTGCTCTTCCTCTGACGTAATCCTGAGTCTGGCAAAGAGACGCACCATCAATCAAATTCAATTCGAAAGCAAGGTCGACATTTCTTCGCCATTACTTCCTTTCTTTCGACAAATCGACTACAAGAGAAATTCTCGTTAGCTTAGGACACTAATTTTTTGTAGAGGTTAGTAAAATGTGAAGAGTTCTTTAATTATGACGGAAGTGAAATCAAATCCTCTTTAAGGGGAAAATAACAGCAAAAGAAGCAGATGTACGTAACATAGAGATGCCTTGATTTATATATTTGTTATAGTTATTTGATGGAAAACATACGTGTGTTTTCAATTGCTAAGGAAGAAGATGTAGAATTTCAGTACTACTGTCACAAAGAAGAAAGGTCCAATGAATATAAAATACGAAAATTTCTATATTAGTTTTTTTTTTAAAACTTTAAATTGTTCTGAGAGTGCAGAGCTTAAATTGAAACTTCCTACGGAACACTCTTATTTGCAGCTGCTGTTTTAAATAGTTTTTCAAATAATTTCAATTCTATGCTCTCTTAAAAGGGGAATTACATTTCTAGAAACGCATACGTAGAGGAACTTGTATAATTAACTAAAAACTAAACATTTTCCCCAAAAGAAGAAAAAAAAAAGCACGAATTATCGCTTTTTCTTTTTAATCAAACATTTATTTATTTCAAATATATTGTTGTTGTTTTTTTCCAGTGATTTGTTAGGTTTCAGTCATGCAAGTAATTTAAGAATACAATTTTGTGAACTAATTACGAATTGGTACATTAATAATGAAAATGAAATTACAAAAAGAAAGAAGAAAATAAAGAAAGATGAAGAAGAATACTAGACGCATTCATCATCCATACATATCTTATATTGATTGACACAGATCAGTGTTTCAATTTTAAGAGCGATCCCTTGCTCATACAAAAAAAAAGTATAAGCTCTATGCAAAGTTTTGCAAAGAACAGATTTAGCCACCCAAGGTGGGTTTTTTTTTGCAATTATTATTAAATTACTCAATGAAATATAAGAATTAAAGTAAACGATGAAATATCGAGAAATGAACTACAGTGAATTTTTCCGATTTTAAAATTAAAGCAAACGATAAATTATTAAACTGAATACTGTATCAGCAAAATAAAATTAAAATTGAAGCAAACGATAAAAAAATGAAAAGTGATTTGGTGCGCCAAAAGTGATCCACCTAAAACAATGCCCCCTTGGGTGGCTAAAAAAGAAAAGAATGAGACCTAACCAAGAACCAGCAATATGAAACAAATATGGCCAACTTAAAAAAATTCAACACGCGTAATAAAAGGTAGAACTCAAACATTAATCATCTAGTGGATGCCAAAAGTGAATACATTTAACAATTTTGATATTAATATTTCATTTTGTATCATTAGAGTGTAAATCCATTGAAATGAATTTAAAATTAACTTGAATCATCTCATAGATTAAGACACACAATAACCAATTTCGCTTACATTCAGATTTCTCTCTCTCTCTCTCCAGAGAGAGAGTGAGAGGGAAAGAGAGAGATAAACAATAATTAAATTTGTTAAGAACATTGCAAAATGTATTCGCTAGGCAAAGAACGGTCTTGTTGCTTCAATAAATATGAAAGTGCATCATTTTCAGGCCGATCATTTAACTTTGTCCTCAATACACGCACTGTTTACTTCGCGTCCAATGATTTAGATCCGTTCATAGATCATTAAAAAGAAATAGAAATTAGTAAAATATTTATCAAAAAGTTTCGAAACATTCACTCGAAAATTTGGCACCGTTTGTCACTAAAGCATGCGAGAAGAGGCACGTGGAATGCAAACAAATCCAATTCTGAAAATTTTGGCACGGGGCCATGCGATGTCTCAACAAATGCTACAGAGATTGAGGATGAAACCAGCTATTAAGCAGCTCAGCAAGATGGAGATAAAATATAAAGTGAACAAAAATGCCTCAAAAAATATCAGTAGAATATAGCATCCGACGGGGTTCGACAAGGCGGTGCAACAGCCTCTAGAACGTGAACTTCGCGGTTCCAGAACACATTTTCTCCCCTGTCTCTTTAGAGTAAGTGAACCATAGGGCCCAGTTCTATTTCGCTTTGACGCCAACTTATTTCTTTACTTTCAATCTTTTTTTTTTTCATGGTCCTAAAAGGTAGGAGGGACTGCAAAAGCCGACTTGCATCGAAGCGAAAAGCTTTTTCTTAGTCCTTCCTTTTCTTCCCTTAGGAGAGTACAAGGGGAACGAAACTAGAACCTTGTTGAGTTAAGGGGAACAAGATTTTTTGTTTTGTTTGTTCCCCCACCGTTATAGCTCTCCCACCGAGCAGGAACGACAGTAAAAGAAAAGGAAAGCAGACAAAGAAGGGCGCATACAGAGAAGGGATCGGCAACCAAAGCTCAGTTGTAAAGTGAAGCAGCTCGCATAAAACTGTGCGAATGCATATATTTATAACATATCTGCTAGTGGAGTGTGTAGCTTTGCAAAAAGGCGAGAATAAACCAGTGGTATTTTTAAACTCACTACAGATGCCGCGCCAAACATCCTTTCTATATACATTTTTTACAAAATAAAATCTTTATTCCCTGCAAAGAATTTTACATGAGTTGCGTTATTTTATAGCCAAATCGAGAATCTAGAAGTCTGCCTTAGATAAAATAAGAAAATCAAAGTAAAAGATTTCGAACTACATAATCCTGACTCGAAAATATTCTTTGAATATTGAATCTGTAGAACAGTTTTCGATACTGTTGGAGAAACATAAGAAAAACAAATAGGTAATTTTAAGTATGTGATGGCAAGTTACGCTAAGAAATTCAGCAGGGATAAAATTTTATTACTAAAATGTATCGAAAAATTCGTATCTTTCACAAGGTTTATATAATTTTGTGTTATACATTTAGCATCTTGCTATGATTTTGCGAAAATATCGAGTTAATTTTGTTTCGTTCAATCAAACGAAAATATAAGCGCGGTTCTTAAAATAAAAGACACGAGGCAATTACTTTGACAAAAATGATACCGAGGGCATATGTCAAAGAACAGAGCAGAAGACAATATTTGACATGAGCGGCTAATTTAACCTCGAGACGAATTAAGAGGATTTACTTTAGCAACATTCAAAATACGGTTAAGTTTATAATAAAAATTATTTAATCGAAACGGTCAAGACAAAGAATGTTCTTTTAATTACATTTTATTTCTAAGAATTCAATCAAAGTGTTAACCCGTTTTTCTTTTAAAGTGATTTTGAACTGGAACTAAAGGAAAAAGATCTGATAAAAGAAGAGGAAAATTTATGCATATAATGTCAAATGAGTCTAAGCGTTTAATCCTCAACATCTTCAGATCTATAAATATAAGTATATAAAAAAGCAAGTATGCAGCCAATTTTAAATCACCGGTATTTTACTGAATATGTATGTTAATTTGCAACCTATTTTATAGAATGCCTATCATTCAAAGTTTTATTTTTCGCTCTCTGTAGGTAGAACTGGCAGGGAATAATTAGTCCTCATGAACATTTCAAACAATGAAAAATCGTACTCAATTGTTTTTTATAACATTCAGTTGGCTTTCATGAAAATTGAAGTCCATTGAGTTGATTACGAGACATAAAAATCCCCTTTGGATTTATTCAAACAAAATTCAAATAGGCCCGAATTAAAATTTTAACGCACTCAAATGGAAAACTCGCAACAGTCTTTCCTTCTGTAGACTCCATTACTCTGAAATACTTTACAAACTAGCTTATTTCTTATGAGAAAGTTTTTTCCACGCATCCAATTTAAAACCTATAACAGGAAGAAACCAAATTTATAATTAATTCAAGTTGTAATCAGCTATTCACACTAAAAAAGAGAAATGCACCCTCCACATTCTCGGTATATTTAAATAAATCTTAAAAACTTCAAAGCAGAACAGTAGAACGATGTAATTAAAGGAAAAGTCGTTATTTAATTTTTCTGGCAAGCACAGTGCGGTGAAAGATTTCGCAGAGCCCAAAGCCTTTTATGTTTTTCTTGCGAAATTCGTTTAAACAAAATGGACAGCAAAGAAACCGGTCTCCTTCGGTCACTGCAAGTGGACGAAGAAAAAATGGAGTGTGGAAATGGTTTGGTGCAAGGAATCTTGTACTGCGCCAGTGTTTTAATTGTTTGTCCGAGCTACAAGATGTTGGAAAACGGGATCTCGAAAAGAGCTTTTTAAAGAAGGGGTTTTTAAAAGAGAAAAGACATCGCAGAAAGAAAGAAAGATTGTTTGGTGAAACATCTCAGTTTGTAGCTGAAGCAATGAAACTCGTGATAATTGATCTGGAGCGAAGAGAGAGCGAGTTCAAGACATTTCTCTTTTAAATTGCCGATAAAATGTTTGCATTCGCTTTTTAAGTGACAGAGAGGAAAATTCACGCATTTGAATAAAATCGAGAGGGGGCCCACAGAAATAAGTAAACTGGATATTCTTAAATACTGTAAAGAACAGAGGAAAAAATTATTTATTGTAAAATACTTTTAAAAAGATTTCGCGATTTTCGCTAAAATCATTATACACTCAGCCTTCTCGTCGCGTTTATAACATTGTCTTAAAATTAAATTTGAATCAAGTCTCTTAAGTATTTATAACTAAGAAATTTATTGAATTTAGATGATATATCAAGACTATGCATATGACAAGCTATTTGAAGATCGATAAGACATGAACACATATTTTTTGCTCCTCTAGATTGGATGTTTCACAACACATCTATTTTGCTTTTTAAATATATTTTGATAAAAAATTATAACTGGAATGAATTAAAAACTAAAATTTTTTTCTTTCATTTTCTCTTAGAACATTTTACATTAGTAACGGGGGGGGGGGGGATATATTTATCATGCCATAAACACTCCCATTAACATTTATTAGAGAAACTATATGAAGAAATAAGTATACTTTCTTCAAACCTCTTCTTCGGGTATTTTATAGAAAAATAGTGATAACACACTATGAGTATTCATAGTAAGCAATTCATTGCTGTCAAATAATTAAATAGCTTCAAATAACTCGCATGGAAACATTTTACTGGAAGCTAATGCCATTCCTTGCATATTTATAATTTGCTGTTAACGTCCATTATAAATAACTTCGTTTCATTTCCTTTAACTTTCATTTCTAAACATTTTGTAGAAAAGTATCAACACACACACACACACTTTGCATGTATAATTACATCATTATTAGTTCCTTTAGTTAATTGATCATTTGGGCTCCTGAATTTCTTAAATTGCTGTCAGAAATTGCGATTTAATTAGGATCTTACAGTGAATATTACCAAACAAATTACTGGAATGACTTTATTAGTTTTAGATTTTTAAAGGTAGAATCAGTCATACACATTTCAAAGTAAAATGAATTTGATTTTCACACGAAACAAAACTTTCTTTAAATTAAAGTGTGAAATATACATGGTAATGGAGCGAATGAGTTGCTGTGTTTAATTAACCCCTAAAGCATCATGTACAAAATCGAAACGTTTCTGCCATATAGATCTACCTGATGTAAGCTCTTGTGCGTTTCTAAGACCAGAATGAGTCAGAAATGCTGCCAATGCTTTAGGGTAAATATTTGAATGACGTTTTACATTGGGTTATAATTGTCAAAAAATGAGCTTTAATTAGTACAATTAGTAGAAGTCTTTTAATAATAAGTAATGGACTAACGACAGGGATTTCAAAGCTACAAAGTATACATTTAGCTCAATTAAGATACCTAAAGATAATGAACAGAAATGTTGAGCTTTTCAATGCAAATAACAAGTACGGTTTAATTTTAGTATTAAATTAATTTTATTTGTATGATTATGAACAATACAAGCAGAATTGGGTAAAAGAGAAAGGCTTTAGCTATAAATGGAATGTGTATACAGAGTGTTTACAAAAGAATATCCCAACTTTCAAAGTTGGGTTAAATTAAAAGTAACACTTTGAAATTGATCAATTTATAAACGTTCAATGGGACCATTATCAAACACACGAACGATGTTTAGCCAATGGCCGCTTCGGTGGATTGCATTGCAGAACAGATGACGACCTTACTCTTAATCATTGGGCGAGCCCCGGTTTAATTCTTTGCGATTTTTTTCTTTCTTTCGTGGGGCTACTTAAAAGAAAAAATGCTTTTTGTGACGGCGAACAGTTGCGGAAATATACATCTCGGGACCCTCTAGAGCATTTATCCCCGATCTGACTGGAACAATGTTCTTATTTTGAGCTTTGCTTTTACGCCTGCCCAGGAGTGAATGAAAAGTTATTAAAAAGTGGAGGAGTTACAATAAAGTTAAAGGAACAATAACTGAAAATTAAAATATTAAATGCTTGATAAGTTTTGAAACGTTTAAAGAGTGAATTTTAGAAGCCGTAACATATACATGAACTTTTACAAAGATGTAAAACGGAATAGTAATTCAGAATAAATAAGAGGTTTCTGCAATTAATAGTTATCTTCATATTTTGTAAGTCATGAAGATGAGACGAAATTTTCCGTTTCAGTTTATTTAGTTTGCTTCAATAAAAATCGATCATGTATATTGAAATACACAGAGTATTGACGAAAGCAGCAATGTGTAGTGTACGGGAGGAGGGGGAGGTCCTGTTCGGTTGTTTAGTCTGGTAGGAAGTGAAGTCTGCAGGAACGAGAGCGAGTTTTCTGATTGGTCGAGAGGAATGACCCTTATCGAATGTGGGAGGTGTTAAGTGATTTTGTGAATATGGAAGTAAATGGTTAGAGAAATAATAAGAATTTAAAGGAAAAATGTTTAATCAAGAAGAATTTATCGTGATCTGTGTAAAAGAGGGTTATTTTTATTTGGAGTATATTTTTCAAAAGCTTGAATAGTTCTATTAGTAGAGGTGTTAATTCTGCTAAAGAATTTAACAGAAAGTCTTTTTTATACAAGTTTTAAGAGATTTTTAGTTTAGTTTAGCTTTCATTAACGTCCCACTAGAAGCAACACGAGGGCTATTGGCGACGGACCTCGTAATTTTGAACCACGGTCAAGTGACGAGGACGACACCTGACAGGGCATCCCTTCTCCTAACTTCCACACCTCGCCAACGGGAGAACTTTGGGCCCCGACAGATTTGACGTGCATCAGCCCCGGCTACGCGGCGGGTCTTTAGTGGTCAAGGATCGAACCCGCGACTGAACAAAAACCGTCGGCCATGAATCCGAAGCCATGCCACTAGGCTACCGCGGCCACAAATTTTAAGGGAAGAGTTGTTTATGGATTTTCTGATATCGGCGTTTCTCATGTACTAATTTGGTTTAAGGATAGTTCGCGTAGCATGAATGTTTGGGATTTTTCAAGGAGGTTTATTGTTGCATCTGATGTGTGACCAGATTGGGCGAGCGTAAGTCAGGATAGGTCCACCGGCAACAAATTGAAAACTCGAATAAGTGTAGCCATTCTAACTGTAACACCGAACAGGCTGAAAGAGTTGAAGTTTTATTATCGATCGGGTAGGGTTAATGTGTCTAGTGGGGATCACTTATAATTTGAGAAATATTGAACACTCATAATAAACTTTAAAGTGTTATTTTTCCTTTAATTTGTCCAAAAAGATTGTAACATATTTAAATTTGTAATTGTATGTCATCAAAGTTAGAATATTCTTACGTAAATACCCATTATAAATGCAGTGTCTATTCGAAACTTCGAAGTAAACAATATTAAGTCTAAAAATTAGCACTATAGATTTATATTTAATATTTTTAACGGTTTTGGGAAGAAATAATTGCGATAGATTTGAAGCTTATTGGGGCTATTAGAACTGAATAACAATCGTGGAATAAAAGGGGGCAAAAAATTCAGATTGAATGTAACTATTAAAACTCTACAACATTTCAATTTTTACTTCACGTAGTAGCAATGAATATATAGATGCGAGTACAATCAAATTTTATTTAATAAGTCATAGAGCTATGGCAGATCTTATAAATAGAAAACGGTGAAATATTAAATATTGAAAAAAAATACATAGTTTAATAAAATACGCTAAAAGCTATATTTTTTTCTTTTCAAAAAAATGAAAAAATAATTTAAAAAATCCAAAAGTTTCCCAACTTCCTTCGAAATCTCTCAAGCAGAACTAGTTAAGATTGCTTCCCTTCAGTTTCTGAAACTCAACCGTTGAATGAAACGTCGATTTCTTGTATATTCAAATTAGGTTTCTTGAAGACGTCTTTATTCATTTTTCGAAGAGCTCTTCCACCTTATCGCTCGCCCAGCAGTCAAGTCAGAAAGGTCAGATTAGGAATTTCTCCCCAGCTCAGCAGAATATATATGAGGCGAATTCTCCGAAACACGAAAACTGAAAGACGTTAAAATGAAGGTCTTAAAAATTGTAAACTAAACAACGTTTCCAAAAAAAGCTCCGCGAAAAAAGCACACAGGGAAAAAAATGAAGGAAGTTGGAAAATTCAATCATTGAAGCGTGCTTTATGTCTTGGCGAAGGGAATCCATCCACTTTCGCCCGCTAAATAGCCTCAGACCAATGAAATCGATGGACCGCACCTACAATATAAGGATGGCTTTCTTAGCCCAGTTCTGTTAATTCTGCCGCGACTGTGAACTCAGTGTATCAGAAAAAATATATAAAGGAAAGGTGAAAATCAATACTTGGACTGATAAAACTGCAGTTTGTTGAAGTCAGCCATGCGAGTTAATTTTTTAAATCTCCAAAGTTTCTCTTTTTAGATTGGTATTGTTAAAGATTTTCTTACGGAAGAATTGATATAAATTCCATGTGACAATACAGGAAAAAACTCATCCTAAAACCTTAACAAATGCAAGCCGACGACTTTATAACTGAAACACTCGAATGTTGCATTTGATACCAAAAAAAAAAAAAAAAAAAAGGATGCAGTTTCTTTTGAGAATTCTTCAAGAATGCATTCTTTAAATTAATTAAGAATAAAAACAATGTTTGTTTAGGGAACTCTTATCAAGAAACACAGATTTAAAACTAAGGATAAGGACCTTAAAAAAATACTTGAAGTTCCAAATCTTAGTTAAACAAGTTGTTTTTATTTTTTGACTTTTCATTCCGTAACATAACTTAACTTATTTGATTTTAATGTAGAAATAATAATAATAATTTTTCATACTAACAACATTTAAAAACGCAAGAATTAAAAATGTTAATTAACTATTATAAAGCCGAGTCTTGAGAATCATTTAAATTCTGAAAGACATCATCAATAATATACTATTTTGTATAATTCTTTTTTATGTAGTAAGCATTTTGTGTTGTCAGAAATTGAATGCAAATAAATCTTCAACAAATTAGTGTTTATTTACTTCATTAGATCTTTTTTCAGTGAACTTGTTGTTCTACATAAGGTTACATTTGCAGCGCGCAACTTGAACAAATATAAATAATTCGAGAAAAAAAAAAAAAAAAACCGGCAAATAGAACTATTTTTAGGAAGACCCTTTCTTAAAATTTCTTAACTGTTACATTTAAATCAATATTTCGTAGTATAAGAAGATTATTTGTTCTAAGAAGAATTTTTCAAAAAAAGAAAACAAACAAACACTAAGAAAAATATCGATTGCTAAACTGAGTAAATATTTTTTAAGTTTTCTAAAACTGACGCAAATATATTTAAGAATATTCTTAATTAATATATAATATTTTCACACCTAAAGAATCGATTCATCTAATTTGTAAAAAAAAAAAAAAAAAAAAAAAAAAAAAAAAAAAAAAAAAAACAGTAATTGATGTTTCTTAAAACGCTCGGCAAAATCTTAAAAACTGCCTTAAATATTTTTTTCAGGTAAGTTTTTGAGATTCTAATAATCAAGTTAGACAGTATTTGAAAGTTTTACGGGAGGAACAGTAAGTACAAAAGTAAACAAATCATTTCTAACGTAGATAAGATGAAAAATTGGGATTAGTAAAAATAGACACCGAAAAGGAAATAAAAATTCTGTCAAAAAGTGCTGTCGAAAATTTATTGAATAAGCATACGAAGTGAATCTAAAAGAGTTTTATTTATATTCCTTCTTGCCTTCTAGCAGCTACGCAACAAAGAATATTTGAGCAGTAAATTATACTTCACATAAAAATGAACGGAATTTATAACAGGTATTATCCACATCCGCTGAATAAAAGACATAATAAATGAAAACATAAATGAAAGGGGTGAATCATAGAAGCGTTCAAAAAATATTATATTCTCCTATATATATATATAAATCGGTTATTATTTTATCTTATTTTATTCTTTGGATTTAAATTTTCAGGTTTTTTTTCTATTTATGTTCTTGGCGTTACGAGGGCATTCAATAAGTCCTTACAAAATCCAAGAGATGGAGCTCGTGGCCTCGAAAATGGTTTGTTTTCAGAAAGCAACAGATAAGACTAGACAGTTGTCCAAGTTTCAGTTACTCGTATTTGTGATCATAACGCATTTTGGACCTCAAAAATTGTTCATCACGGCTTTTCCGGCAGAAGAGATCCTCCTCGCCTACTATGGAGCAGATTCACCAGCAGCAACTCATTGTTTTAATTGTTGCTTGGTTTCCGGTGAAAAACGAAGAATACATTTATTATCGAGTGCGACAACTCGACGCGTCAACAACCACATTTTGATTTAGCAGTTAATGAATGCCAAATAAAATCAAACTTATAAATCAATGTCAAATTTGTTTCGGCTCCTTTCAACAGATGACAGCACCCAATAGGTAACAAAAATTTACGTTAATGATGTCATCCGTGTCTCGAAATACAAGTACTTTTTTAATCACCTTCGAAAAACCAATTTTAACGATATATTTTGTTGATAACCTAGCTTGGCAATATACAGCCGGTTACAGCATTAAATATATTATTCTCTATTCTAATATCTTGAAAAAAATTTAAGGTTTTTTTAGTATTTAAAACATGTTCTTAATTTCTTGATATTTGGCATATTTTGTTTATTTTTCTACT
>BMAW01051769.1:262211-282008 GCA_019974015.1 Nephila pilipes
ATATATATATATATATATATATATATATATATAGTTTCTGTAGAATAATTTCAAAAGCCATTGTGAATAAGTCCACTTTTTATCGGCATTTTTTTACATAAAAACAAGAACTAAATTCTTCTCTTCCTTTCGACATTTGTAAATAACACTGAAAAGCAACAAATTCTTAATAACTGCCACTGTTACTGCTTTCTTTTAATTTGAAGTATCGAAACTTTGGTGAAATCATAAAAATATTACATTGAAGACCAGCGAAAAAAAATGAAAAATTGGATAAATAATTCTTTGTCTTAATATGTCGTGGATAAAACTAGAAAGGTCAAACTTAAGCAGCATTAAGTTCAAATATAATTTTGACAAGGGTGATACCTTTTCATGTAATTGACATAAACAAAATTAGGTAGACTAGCAATCTTAAAATATATAAAGCAACCAATATTTCCTCCTAAAGGGAGAACAATTATAAAAAGAAATAAATAAAACACATGATGAATTTATACCTCCAATATAAAACACTACTTTTACAGGATATTAAGAACAACATGTGGCAATCAAAATTTAGATTTAGATCACTCGGAAGAAGATGTTTGTTACGATGAATAAACATAAGACTTATGACAGCAAATGTTATTGCGTTATATTTACATAAATTTCTTATCTTTTTCAGCTGCTAAAAGGTATAAGTCCGGAAGGTTTAAAGATGCTGTCATTGTCCCAATAAATGCTTACATTTTTATTAACATATCATGTATATATCTTGTTTTGTTGCAGAACCTACCCTTAGCAAAAAGACTTTATATACTTTTCAGATCAAATTAATAAACAAAATTTTTTTAAAAATTAACGTTTAAAAAACATTAATTTTCTCAATTTTTGTTTTCTGGACTTAACTGTATTAGTTTCTGAGGGACTCATATGTGGAATACTACTGATCATATCCCCACCAAAATTACAAAAATACTGATCATATCCCAACAAAAACTACTATAAAAGTTTCTTTCATAGAAGATATTTTATTACTCTTGGAATAATTACCTAAAAAAGTTATCGTTAAGTCAATTGTTTCCTTCTAATTTGTTTTATCTCTGTCAAATACATAATAGATGCCCCGTTTTTGTACAAAATGACGTATTTCAATAACCCCTAGTTTGTTCTATTTATAACTCGTTAGTAGCAACTCTTAGTTTCCACGGTGTCCAAAATCGCCTGATCAACCCTAACAAGTAACGAAGGTAATCAGTTCTTCTTATTAATAGATTTTTATATATTAATATATTTTTTGCTACAAGGCCCTTTAAAAATTTTATAGAAATAGTTAGAACATAACTACTACATATCAATGAAAAGCGACAGTTCATGAATTTTTTTTGGTAGGAGATCATTATTTAGTATACTCTCAGAATGAAAAGAAAGCTATTCAAGCATTATTTCAATGGATTTAGTTACACACTCAATTTGGGCTCACTTGAACATTTCGATTATTATAATGCCATCACACCACACATGCATTTAATACCTTTTCGATTCTTATAGGAAAATAATTAAATCAGAAGTTAATAAATTATTTCTAACACTTGATAACCCCATTCCTCTAAATTATTAGATTCTTTGTAATGCCGTTGTGTTTATATTACCAATTTAAAAATATATTCAAATGGAATTTTTCAAAAAGAATATAGATAAAAAATATTAAATTTTATTAATATTCTATTTAAAGAATTAAATAAGCAATGTACGAAATTGAATAACTTTGTTCTAAATTTAAAACAATTGAAGATCACAACAATATTTCATTACTTACGAATGTGTTAAACCTTGTTTATATTCTTATAATACTCATTTAAAATTTATCAAATGGAGCATATAAATTCTAAGGCTTAAATAGTGATGGATGTTATCAGTTCATATACCATTGTTAACTACAATAACCAATATTCCTTTTCGCACAAAGGGAAGTAATAGATATGTCAGATAATTCATTAAATGTACCAAAATTTTAATAAAACTTTCAAACTCACTTTTCGGTTCTATAATATTTTGTTTATAGTAATAATTATTTTTAAACGGCCTAGTAATAACTAAATGAGTAATCCATCTTATCAATCATCCTATTCTAAATTGGCACATTTTTTCATGATAATCCGAATCAAAAAGGAAAATATGAAGCATAAAATCCCCGGCGCATAAAATGCCAGCTATATTTTCAGTCCACATCATTCAGTTTTTGATTGAAAAGGAAATATGAATATATAGTCGCCGGGGTGGCAACGAAATTTCATATTTCAGTTCTTTAGACCCCTGTGTTATTTGATTTAAATTCACCCTACTCCATTAGAAGAAAATCCAACAGCTGTGCAAGAGTGAATAAAGGGGTACACATACTCTTACCACAATATACAAAAGGGTTTAGTAAAAAAGAAGATAAACCCGAGCCTCTTTCTTTCCTTACACACACAGCTATCTCACTCGGTACTGTCTTCTTACAAAAAGATACCCCAGCTGTGAGGAGACCCAGATAAATAATACCAGAAATGATGCAAAAAAATAATAATAATAATAATAATAATAAAAAAAACTAAACCTGGAGTGGACACCCCACTGAGAATACCATTCAGAACGGGAAAAAAAAGCGAAGCAAAATGAGACTACAGTGAAATAAAGTCACAGGGGGTCGCGAGATGACAAAGATTTAAAAGCTAAATGAAAACGAATGGTTATCCTTAGAGAAAAGATACCAAAAGCACCTTTGCTACCGTATCTCAATATTCTCTTCCGGTAAAAGCAAGGACAAGTGAAGCGCTGATGGTATGTATTTGCTATCTGTGGTCCAGCAATCCGCAAGGATCTCACTGCTCTACTGACAGGAGGAATTTGTGATAGCTGGAAGAGTTTTGTTTTTACTTCGATGCTTGTTTGCACCCGATGAAATCCGTGATAATCCGTTTTCATTGCTACGTTTGGGATGTTCTGTCGTAGATCAGCAACAAGGAATTCGAGGAGGGGGAAACTAACTTATTCTAAATACATTTACAACAATAGTATTAAGAAAATTGTACTTTGACTTGCGAAGTATATACGAGAGGGTATCGTAAAGTATTATTTATTACTAAGAAATAGCGAGATTAATTTATCCTAATGCACATAATGTTGTAAATTAAAGCTAGTCATTTTGATTTCAGGATAATGCAAATGGAAGTAACCCGCAAAGTTTTAATTCTTTTCCCGGGGTATCGTGAAGTTTTATTAATTAAAATAATGGAGATGTAAACTTCATTTCCTATTTATTCTTTTGAAAAAATTTTCTAAAACTTTTTTTTTTTGAAATTTTTTCTTTTTCTTGATCCCTCGTTATTGTAGAACCCCAGCTACTCGAAACCAAACCGTTTCATAGCTGGGACACGTACAGAAGGAGGAACACTCGAAGGCATCTGTTTCTACCTAATGAATGCCCTCAAATTATATCTGAGCGCAAATCGGAAGAAAAGTTTGAAAACCATTCCGATAAGGCAAATCGAAAGTTAGAATGAATTCCCACAGAAACAAATCGAAGGATTGATTATCCGAAGAATAAAGAGTATGTGTTTTTAATTTCGAATATCACTATACTTTTTAATCTAGGTATTAAATATTAACTTTTTTTTTTATTTAAAATTATCGGGAACTACTTCAGCAGTATTAAGATAAAATTTGAAATGAAATCAAGTTTAAAAGTAGACGTACCCTTAATTATTACTGGTTCCGGATGAATTTTTCCATTTATAAATAATTTGCAATAATTATATAAATAACTATAAATCATAATTGACTTATAGGTGTTTCGCGCTTTAAAAGTGAGATAGATGTTATTAATATTCTTTCGCGAATTCAAAATCAATTTGTTAAAAAATGTAAGAAAAGATATGTTATGTCAAGAAATATTCAAACTTATCACATTAGCTTTACTATTCCATTTTAAATATCGAAGATAGAGAAAAAAAAATTATAATAAAGAAAAAAATTCCAGAATTTTTCAAGCTCTTAGAAAGAAATGTCCTCAAATGAATTTTTCTGACAGAAACCGCAATTATACAAACAAAAAATAGCATCATTAAGTCGAGACAATTTTTTTTCTTCTTATAATTGGGCACTTGGTGAGCATAATTTTATTATTCAAAAAACTATAATGTCCAGAAACAAGGAGACAGTTAAAAACTAAAAATCCACTCAGCAGTTTTATTTTTATAAAATTCGGCACAATTTAATTAAACCATTTTTCTTCACTCTCCAGACTTTCTTGAAAACTTAATGACGGAAACAAAAAGCAAAAGTAAGAGCTTTCTACCACGGTATCTATCTAGGTATCTGGAATTTCCATTTTTTTAAACGTATCTCTGGACCGCAACAACGAGAAGAAAGTTTTTAGGACATACATTTATCATTTTTAATTATACTATTCTACCGCATTCTATTAACATGCGATGAATATCTTTCAAAAAGTACATTGCGCAGCTAAATCTATATAGGCTATCGTTAACAGAAAAGGGAAGATTTGCTTACATTCTATTGGCTCAAATCAAGAAAAATCAAAATTTATAAGCCCTGTGACTTTTAACCTTTATACACAAAGTAATAGTTTAGGCCGTTCCTTGGCCCAGCACAAACTCATTGCGAAAAGTTATCAGTTTGATTTTAAAATAACATCAATACAATTATTTAAAGCCTCGTGATAAATTTCTCACTAAGTAAGAATCATTAATTAAAGGAACAGAGAGTCTGAGAACGATTATAATTCAGTTGCGTTCGTAAATCCTTAGAGAATCCAAGAGTTGGCGCTCGTAGAATCAAAAATTGGTTTGTTTTTAGCAAGCGTCGTGACTCACTCGACAGTTTCAGTTATTTCCGTCATACGGTTTCCTTTTTATTGTCCGTTAAAGCGAGAATTTTGCGTCGATTTGGAAAAATGGAAAAAAGTGTGCAGTGATTAAACACTTATATTTAAAAGGCTTAACACCGAAAGAGATCAAAGCTGAGTTGGATCAAGTTCATGGCACATCTGCTCCTTCATTTGCAAATTCTTACGAAATTCGAGCGCCTCACATAGCTATTGTTTACAATTGGGTAAATGAGTGATCCTCAAAACACAAGTTTTGCTCTAAACAGGGATTTTTTTCCCGCTCTTGGTCTCATCATAAAATTCAATCTTCACAAATCTGTTTGAATTGCGTTTCTACCTTATTTAGGTGCTAAATTTTATATCTGCTTTCATATGACTTGATCGTGAAATTCTCTGATCGGATATAAACGAGTTATTTAAATTTGACTGCAAAACACAGTATCTCCAAATGAACTGCATCAAATGAACCTGACATTATATGTTTTTCAAGTACTTATACATAGAATAGATTATTCTTGAGGTTTTATATTGAGTAGATATTTTATACTGCAATAAAGTGAAAAAATACGACTTTTTTTTTTTAAAAAAAAATCAGTATTCAGAACTCGAACTACCATAACTTCTTCCATAAGAGCTATATTACCAAAATAATTGTCTATTTCCAAGAAAAAGCTATATTCTGTATTATTTAATTTACAAAATGTGAATATATTTATTTTCTTTAGAGTTACTTCAAAAACGTTCCATGTTTTCCAGAAAGTCTTAATTTCTGCTTATATTTGTATGAAATGCCCTTTTGACAGTAAAACTAACAAAACTTTTCTCATGTGATTTTCTAATTTCATAAGGTCATAAAATACGCAGTTGTAAACAAAATTTATGTTATTTCAAAAAATTTTCTTCGATGGCGTACTGTTACTGTAAACATGAACACACAGAACTTACTTCCGCAGCGTCGTTCGGAGCTTTCAGTGGAAGTTCCACGATATGGTTTTGAGTGGTCGACGAATCCAAGTGCACGAATTGTTGAGACCACTGGTATATCGCACGGTATTGTGATTCTAATTCAGTACGAACAATTGGATATGAAAAAAAATCTCGGTAAGCTGGGTTTGCTCTCAGTGGAAAAGAAACGTAATTGACGTTTCTTCGTCGTCATCCTGACGAGTTTCTGCGTCGATACTTGACAGTGGACGAAACGTGGATGCACTACTACACTCCAGAGACAAAGGGTCAGAGTTTTTGAAGGCGAACGGGCTCCGAAGAAAGCAAAGACGTTGAAATCGGCCGGCAAGGTGGTGGCCACGGTGTTTTCGGATGTTCGTGGAATCATCAACACCGATTACTTAGAAAAAGGAAAAACAATAACTGAAGAGTATTATGCTTCGTTATGGCCCCGGTTCATTGAAGAATTCAAGGAAAAAAAAGTCTTTATTTGAAAAAGATCCTCTTCCATCCAGATAATGCACGAGTGCCCATCTGTGCAGTTTCAATGACCAAAATCATGGCATTAGAGTTCGAAATATTACAACATCCACCGTACTTAGCCCCCAGTGACTTTTTATTTTTACTTCTAAACTTAAAACAAATGGCCCGGTGGACAATGGTTCAATTCGAACAAAGAAGTTATCACCCAAACAGATGCCTATTTTGAAGACCTTCCGAAATCTTACTTTTTAGAAAGTTGCAGAAACGCTTGAGAAAGTGTAGAGAGCTATAAAAGAAGATTAGGTTGAAAATGAAAAGAAAAACCACCTAAATAATTTGTTTTTCTATCATTTTCTAAGGACTTACTAAACAACTCACGTATTTTAAGCAGATTTACGAATAATCAATATTTAAGGAAACACGGTATTCCAAAAATGACCAAAATATTGATAAAAATATTATTTCCTTATTTTAATTGTATGACTTTTCTAAATATATGTTCAAAATTTCATAGCTACATTATCGAGATATTTAATTAAATTTTCTTTAACGGTGTGCTAAGTTATTTCACAATTTTAAACTGCCTTTTCCCAGCTTTTTGTTTTTCATGACGGTCACGTATTTGAAATGCAAATGTTTTTTTTTTTTTTTTTTTTTTTTAAATATTTTAAATTTTAAATTTTTTTTTTTTTTTTTTTTTTTGTAATCAATGTAAAGCTTTGAAATTTTTTATGGATGCTTTGCATATTATTTTAAACAATTCTATACGGAAGGGATAAAGATTTAGATAAACAGTTACTAATAATAAATAGTTTACTGTTTTTCGCAGAGTCTGATAAAAAAAAAAATTGAAAGACTATATATAACTCAAGTACAACCAAACCCAAGCAAATATTTTGAGAAATATTTCAAAGAAATTGAGAGAAAATAATTGTTTAAAAATATCACAATTTGTAATAGTAACAGGAATTTTAAAATTCTGAAATATTATACAAAAAAATTAAAAAATTTAAATAATTAATTCTTTGAAAATGAATCCCCCCCCCCTAAAATGCGGGCGGATAAAAAAATTTTCTTTTAAATATCTAATTTTTAAAAAAAATCGCTCACACGGTAATCCCTAACCTATTTTATGCGCGTCGCTACACGAGTCTGATAAAATTTTCAAAATAATAAATGAATCATTTTCTCACCGAATCAATCTGATTCGAGTCCTTGGCCCTAAGTAGATCCTATCTGGATTCACTCCCAAAGCTCACTCAACACATGCCTTCACTTTAAAATTTCATTTCACTGTCTTTATTACTCCGTTTGAAATGTTTCACTGCTTACATATGCATTTCCTCAATTTTAATCATTACACTTCACTAATTCTAATCTGCATAAGTCACGTTTTATTTATTGGGAAAAATTTTCAATTGAAATAATATCACAAAAAGTCCCCAGAGTGTTAGCCGAACGAGAAAACACGATTTAATTAAAATTCGCTACAATTGTAATAAAAGTAATGCATTTCAATTGTTGAGTGTCAGCGTTCTTGGTCTATCTATATCATCACACAAATCAGAAGCGAGAGTATTTGCCCCAATATATATTTCTGAAATATTTCTCTTCTTTGCATTCCATCATCTTGAATATTTAAATAGAAAGGATTTCTGATAGCCCCATGAAGGAAATGTGACACGACAAAGAAATTCGACCAACAAAAGGATTTAAATAAAGTCATCACTTTATTGTTAACGGAGTCACACATTTAAATATGACGCTTTTAGAAAAGCTTCTATGCAGTGAGGAAACTTTCTGGCACCGTGAAAAATTATTAATGGTTTTAAAGATATATATTTCGATTTGTCTCGAAATACTTAGAAATATAATCGTTTTAAAAGCAAAAAGAATTAATATATTTTAAACACATCTGATGAGTTAAAAGATAGTTTGAAAAATGAAAATGCAGGGTTAAAATTCAGAGTAATAATTACGGTTATTTAATATAACTTATTTTAAAGTTCAGATACTGCAGTTTCCCTTGCTTTAATCGTCTCGGAAACTATTGATAGCTTATTCTGTGTCAGGTAATTTATTATTATAATTACACAAATTCGAATATCGATATTGCAGATGAAGACTAATCTGCTATTTGGAGTCAGACATAGACTAATTAAATTAATGACTTTCACTTACACATAGCGAGTACTCATTAAAATATCCTCGGTAATGCAACAACATAATTTAAATGGTTTTTTCAATAATTAATTCTTCAAATTTTTATTTATAATTTATTCTTTTATTAAAGCATTTTTAAACTATATTACTTTTTTATTGTAACCATTACATGTTTAATAAATTTTCCAAGATAGAAAATAAGGGTTAGCAATAAAAAAATTCTTAGTAACGTATTATATACAACGTATTATAAACTTTTTAGTAACGTGTATATAAATATATACATTCATAACTACATACAACAGTACATATATATACATAACTAAAAAGTATAAACTGCTGATAGGTATGAGAAAAGAAACACTTGAAGGAATGAAATGTAAGATCGTGATTTATAATAAATCCTTTATGCGGTTCATTTATTAAGGAAGGATTAAGTCAAGTCAGGAAGGCCGTTTTAGCAATTCTTCCTAATTAGTATGAACGGTCTTCAAGTTCATGATGACCCATGGACATTCCTTTCCATCGGAGCGAATTCTATTCAATAGGATATTTTAATGATATGAAGTTAGGGATTATTTTGATAAAGATCAATGCGCTGATAATTGTTTTTCTCCAACTTGATTTTGATTTTAGACTTATACTGTTTTGAGACCCAAGTTACAATTAATAAAATTAACTAAGAAATCCTGTTTCAGGTACAGTTCGATATAAATTGAACAATTTTGAAATGTTCAAAATACAAGAAATTGGTCTTCTTTTGTTGAAGACCAATGCAATAAAAGTGATTTTTTTTTAAAATTCGATTTAGAAAGTCAAGTCCGAGGCTGTTGTCAACATCATAAAACATTTTCAAAGAAAAGCAATAAAAATTGAAACTATCGTCCTATACAAAATGATACTATGTTAGACTTGTCTAGTGAAGATCAAAACAGCATAAATTTTCTTCCTTTTTTAAAAATTTTGATTTCATGATTGGGTTATTTTATGTTGAAAGCCTAAGGATTTCGCAGCTATTGTCAGCCTTACATATCCCAATTTTAAAAATACGATAAAAATTGAATTATTTTCCAAATGTACACACAAAAACGTTACTGCGTGTGTCCCAACATTATTTCTCTGTGATAGTGGGGGGGGGGAAAACAAAAAATTTGCAATGAAGCGGGATCTACGAAACTCAAAGTTAGAACTATAAATCACGAGCTCCGAATTTTACAAATCTAAACAGAACACCGTCATACTCGTTCTAATAAACTGTCAAACCCGATACCGATAAATCCACGGTTGATTTATATCGATATTGATTTCTTCAATGCCATACTGATCCGCCCTCTTCGCTTCAGTTCTCTCACCACCATTTTTCCCTCCCATAAATTTCATTCCTCTTTTTTCTCTCCTTGCCATAGTAACCCGCTGAGCTGTTGGTGGGTTAGTGATGGGGGCTGGATGGTAAAAAAAAAAAAGAAAAAAAAAGAAAAAAAAAAATCCGGCCAATGTCCGCTACAGAGAGACCCTGCAGAGATCAGCACATTTCCGGACATAGATGCGTGGTGGCACCAATGTCATGGGGGGTGGAGAAATGATAGAGTTCCATTGAACCGTGGAGAATGGAGTGATCCCGAGGCTTTTATATAGGGGGATCTGCTGGCAATGATGCTCATGACAGAATAGGTTCTTTTATGTGGGATGAACGTTTAGTGCTCTGCTGACCTCAACAGATTTCTTTCGGGGGGGGGGGGGAGGGCCCCCCGCCAGCTCATATAATCACGGGGGGACCGGCGGGAGCACGTTCTTCCACTTGACTTAATCCATCTCTTCTGTCATATAACCCCAGAAAAATTCACGTTTAGGAGAGTGAAGATTCGCATATCAACTCTTAAAAGGAATATTCATGTCTAAGAGGAGGATTCATAGAATGAATGATTCCATAGTTCAGACGATTGCTAATCTTATGTCAATACTCTTATTATTTGATGCTGATCGAGAGGAACTCGTTTCTAAAGAAATCAAGAGCACGAAGTAAATCAATTAGAGTTTTAAAACTTTTTTGGAGCATCGTTAGGATACATTACTAAGCTGTGTCATTACTTTATTTGCAATTTGTTCGAGTTCTTATAATTATCCATCCCACCCCCATTTTTTCTCTAGCGTGGCATTTTTTTTAAAAAAACATTACTTACATTAAAAATATGTATATTAGTTAGATTACGCTATAAAAAATTCTTGATTAAAAAAATACTGATGGTTTTATTATTCTGAATTTCTCTAAAAATCACGAAGGAAATTAAAAGTTTGAGGAAATTTAAGTCTTCTGCGATGGGAAGAATATTTCATTAATTAATTTTTTTTAAAGTCAAAGTAATAAATTATTAAATAAGTAAAGGAAAAACAGAAAACGAAATTATTACAAAATGATATTTGTTGTAAAGAAATAATATTTATCTTTCTAAAATTGTATCACTTTTTAAGATTGTATGGCAGGAAAGTATACAAATTTCAGAAGCAATATTAGACATTTGGTCACATTAATTATATTTATTTGATACAACTTCTTCTAATAATGATCTATACAATATTTGTTATAACACTTCTAATTTTTGAAATTTGCAAATCTTTAGCTCAATTTATAATTTCAACTCATTTAATTCATATAAATTTGGAGAAAATTCTAATTCTTCACGTATTTCCTTTAAAAAACAGCAATGCTTAATTTTCTGACCTTCGCCACTTCTTAGCTGCACTTAAATTAAAAATTTTTTATTTCGATTATAAAACGGTATCTCGATATAATTGTAAATTTTTAACTCGACATGTTTGATTACCTTGATATATCTTGAAATATTTGTAAATTTTTTCCATAGCTGATATAGAAGTTGGACAAATAAAGATTTGAAGCTAGGGTTTTCATAGGGCGGAAGCTCTTTGACTACATTATTATGAATGAAAGGATCTATTTTTACTTCTGAAAGATTTTCTTCGGTTTACTTTGACCTCATTTCGTATATTCGCTCTATAGATTTAGCCTCGAGTTCTTAGAATCCAGACTCCATTTGAGACGCTAGTTCGAGAAACCTCTTGTTTGGTTTGCAGCAACTTCCATTATTCTGCGAATCCTCCTCTTTTTTGACCAAACTTCTCTTTGAGCTTATGCGATTCACTGGAGGCATAGATGGTATCCACTTTTCAAATCAGACTTTTCACTTTACCTAAGTTTCGATCGTAAGGTAAAATAGAATGTTCTCTTAGGGAAGAGGAAATTTCGTAGACCAAAACATTTTTAGTTCAACGTCCTCTATTGTACAACTTCGGTAAACAGCGACTGCCGGATTTCTTTTCAGTATTTTTCATTAGAATACAAAAAGCGACCGTTGCTTATCCCCCCCCCTCGAAACGGCCATCTGTTAATGTTCAGTTATTAATGTGATTATTTGTTTTTCCTTAAAAAAAGGACTAATTTTTGAACAAGATTCATAATACGTATTCAAGGAAACAAAGATTTAAATTTATAATTGAAAGTTAACACAGTTTTTTTTTTTTATTTATAATGGAAAGAACAGGAATGAATATGAGAAAGCAAATAATTTATGTAATCTTATATTTTTCTGAAAAGAAAATTTTCTTAAGTACATTTGATGTGATTTGAAATAAAAATGAAGTCCTTTTCAGGATTTTTTAATATTTACTCAGGTAATTAACATATCTTTACGAACTGAGACTTGCAATAGTGGTTTTTCGTTCATCCACAATTTATTCACAAGATAAAACCCCTTTCTATGGGGGCTTTTGTGACTTTCCCCCCTTTTTTTTTTTTGAAAGCGTTTCGGTGAGTTGCTCTCTTTCAGAAAATGGGACATTTTGGCGTCCTAAAGTTGTGTTTGAGGATAACGGGGCAAGGTACCTGAAAACGGGATGTATGGAAACATAAGAAATACATGATCTTTCATTTCACTGTTTAAGTGTGAAAGAAAGAAAGAATAAATCAAATATATATATATATATATATATATAATTAAATTAACACAAATGAGGTATAATACTATTTGAATAAAATTCAGATATGCGAATAATTTTTCTATAAGAAAACTGAAAAAATAGAAATAAATAGTTAAAAGTTTCCCATTCTGAGTCTGATTAAACTGAGTTCTCTTGAGATAATGATGTATATTAAAAAATGTATCTCGCATTAAAAAGTAAATTTTAAAAAACCTCAATAACATCGTATGAAAAAGCAACTTCTAATGCTAAAATAAAAATTAAAAAAAAAATAATAATAATAATAATGGTGCTTATACGTTTGTATTACACAAATTTGTAATAATGAACTTTGATTCTTAAGTAGATAAATATAATTTCAAACGCAGATTAATATATAAAAAAAAAATCTTAGATTACTAAAGACAAAAGGAGAGTTTTAGTGTGTAGAATAATAATTTAATCACAACAATATCATTTACTACTCTCAATAAAGGAAAAAGGGAGTCAGACGTAATCTACGCACCCAAAGATAATTAGATAAAATAAGACCTGACTAATGTACAGAAAACGGGGGTTTAACTCATTCATGTACGTAATGGTCTCGACAAGAAACGTATAAAATGATAATAATAAAAAAAAACCACATTGTATCCATATTTATTCATGTCTTCGGTGTAAATCCACAAAAAACACGGAGGAACTGTGGATCTTCCACACACACACACACACACACACACACACACACACATATATATATATATATATATATATATATATATATTTATTATTGTTGAGAAAAGAAACAATATAAGATACATTTCGAAATCTTTCTTTCCCTCCTTTTCCGAAAAGAACATTTGCCTTATTAGTCTTACAGAATTCAAGGAAGCTGTCATATTTTTGCTGGAAAGTTATGACTGAAAGACAAAATAGGTTTGATAGTTCACAAGAGTTCAGAAGAAAAATGACGTTTGAGCAAGATATATATATATATATATATATATATATATATATATAAAGGGAGGTAGTGAGTATTTTGGAAAAGTGCTCTTACAGAATTATTACATATCAAAAACAAAATCGCTCAATATAATTATAAATCTGCATGAAATAATTTATAATCATTATATATTCCACCTGACATCTGATTCTTAATTTTTTAAGAAAAATGTTTTCCAGTTTCAGTTAAAATTGGCTTATCGATTCTTAGAAATATTTGCGAGTTATTTAAACATTTTGCAAATCGTATTATTTTCTTCTTTTTCGTAAAATAATATATTCTATAGTATTTTTGTATCACATGACCGCACATAATTTCTCGCAGTAAGTAATATTAAAAAACAAAATATTAGAGATAATAATGCTTAAACATAGATATTAATCTATTGAACGAAGTGAGACTATTTTATTTCGATACAAGAACATCAAGTGACACCCCGGCTTCACTACTTGTGATTTGTTCCATAAATTTTACTGAGTAATCAGTCACTCAATAACAATTATATATTTAAATCAAATTTGTTCTTATCATTATGACGAAGAAGAAACTGGAATTAAAGCCTACAGTTGACAACAACCTTCGGAATTCTTCTCCATGATGACATAAGAAACAGGTGTAGACACAATAAGAATCTTGAAAATCGCTCACAAATAATTCAGTTATGGCCATAGAGATATTACTTACACATGGTTGGGCGCAGGACAGCCAGATTTTGCTTTTCCACCATAAGCCCCAGTTTCACTTGCTCCTTAACCCAATTACAAAAACCTTTAAAGAGTACAAATCACTTTATAGATACAATGATTAGAAACACGCAAACTGTAGTGAATGCATAGCACTGGTAAAGCTATGAGGTCCAGCAGCTTTACTATTGATTTGATACATTGATGAAACACCAATAAATCACTCAACTGAACGATCACACTATCAAATCATTAAGCTAATTTTTTTGTTCTAGTCTAAGATAACCAAAAGTCGGGTATTACGAATGTTAAAATTTTACTTATCTTCATAATTTCAAAGGCGGATCCGAGTCAGGAACAATTATTCAGTCTCATTATCAAGTGTCCATTTAATTTCC
This sequence comes from Nephila pilipes, assembly GCA_019974015.1. Taxonomy (NCBI): domain Eukaryota; kingdom Metazoa; phylum Arthropoda; class Arachnida; order Araneae; family Nephilidae; genus Nephila; species Nephila pilipes. The sequence continues at coordinate 276,732 of BMAW01051769.1, forward strand.
TTGCACTAAATGTCGATGCAGACAAATTCATTTCGTTATTTTCATTGAAAAATATGGAATACTAAGAATTTAATAAAATAAATGGGATTAGTAAAAGATGTTATTTAAAAAAAAAAAATCCGACAATTTCATCACGTGATTTATACATGTATCTAGAGCTTTTAAAAAATTTTCATCGGATAATTGATACTCCTAATGTAGGTTTTTCGCTCTCAACTCTAAATAAAACATTACTACAGAATGAGGGATTCCACGTTCAAAAAAGGCCCATTCGACACGAAGCGATTTTGAAGAGTCCATTTCTATGTACATACGCCAAGTGAAGTACATTTCCTTCTATTTCCAGTTCTATCCAATGAAGCACTTCCAATAAGGGGTCAGCTAGGGCTAGGCGCTCATATCAGAGCAGAAAAATGATTTGTCATTATCTGATGTTCGGGAGCGCTTTTTGATTGCGCTGTTTCCACAGCAACCTACCGGAAGGATGCTCCCCAAAATCAGCCCAAAAGAGAATGATCACCATTTGTTGGATTTTTGAGAAAGCTTCTGTTTCGGTAGTCGAGTTTATGGCAGAGATACACTGCAACAAAGAGTTACTGGACATCTGTGATACAACTGGGGAATGAAGGAAACAACTTCGAAATTTTTTTTTTAGGAATTCACATACATTTTGCATTTCATTGCATATTATATGACCTTATGGGGCTTCAAAAGTAGAAAAAAACCCTTAAAAAGTTTTTGTTAGTGTCTATTTTTACAGTTAAAAGGGCATTTTATATCAATATAAGCAAACACTTAAGACTTTCGGCGAAACATGGTACCTCAAAAGAAAATAAATCTATCGACATTTTGTTAATTGAATAATACAGAAAATAACCTGATCTGGGGAATGAAAAAATATTTTGATTACATAGCCCTTACGTAGAAGACTGATAATTCAAGATCTGAACAATGAATTTTTTTTAAAAAAAAAGTCATTGTAATTTTCAATTTATTGCAATATATATATATATATATATATATATATATATATATATATATATATAAACTTGCACTTAATATATAAAATCTCAATTATAATCTACTCTATGCATATATATATATATATATATATATATATATATATATATATAATTGAATTTTAATATGAGACTAAAAATAAAATAAAATCGATATCTTGACCAAACATTGTGTTTTGATGGTGAACTGTGACCTTAAATAAGTTTTGTCCAAAGGTATATGCAGTGACTTAGAGATTCCGAGTCGTGGCATTCTGACTAATGCGATCGCCAGACGAACCTTTTGCTATTATTTGGAAATTAGGAAATAAATATGTTTGGTTTTAAAGCATTTTTAACTTATACTTAATATATTCAAATATTATTATACATGGATCAAACACGGAACTTTTTTTAATAAAACACCGGAGATCAATGTAACTTCCGAAAACGATAATGAAGAGTTACACAATTAATATAAATATTTTACTCATCATCCAGCCGTTTTTGAATAATATTATAGTTGCAGATATTTTGTAAAAACTTCTAATTAATATTGAACTCCTCAAAGATTAATGGAAAATTAACCGAACAGACCCATATTAAATTTATTTTATCACAACATTTTTGAATCACTAAAATTACAGTTTCGGATTTCATTTCGATTCTCCGGTTAATTTTTTAGAATTTCATACATTTATTTGTAAACCAATTAGTAAAATTTTAACATTTGTTTGGTAACATGCATTTCATGAACATACTATTCTCAAACTGAAGTTATTTAAATTTTTTTTGTACATATCGGTATTCGAATGAATGTGAAATAATAGAACAGTTTTATAGCGGAAGTTCCCCCTTTAGCTGTACGCGTTATCACTGACCTATATATAACCAGTACACTTTCGACACAGAAAATATACTCCAACCCGTACACTAAAGGATTCGTTAAAATTATCCTCGTTTTCTGTCTCTAAATTTGTCATTCATCTCTCGAATTTCACTATTGTTGTTCAAAATGGAGTATTTTGTTAACTCGATTCCCAGACTTTTCCATCTTCATTATGTACACCGTGTTCGCAGAAGAGAAAATGATACTACTATTCAATATATTTCCTTTATAAAATATTATTGTCTTGTTTATCATTAAAGTCAAATATTAGAGGACTCTTACGGGATTTGCATTGGGCTCTTTCATCAAAGTAATGGATAACATTTGTCCTAAGACATGCTTTTACCAGTGTTCGCTAATCGTTGGTAAACTAAAAAGAGTAATAAGAATAGTGATTTTTGAGTGCAAATACAATTAGTAAGTATCGCAATGCAACTTTTCAAGTCACCATCACAAAAAACACCATTCATATTCACAGCGTTACATACACGACCAGCTTTCAAGACCATATATAATCCGTTAGCATAATTAGACCTCTTATTTTTTTTTTAACTATAGCTATTCTTAAGCTAGTTCAATGAAAACATTCTAGTATAGGAGAAATAAGCCAAATATGAAGTGAGAGAAAATAAGTTGACATAGATCGTAAATATCAAAGAAAAAAGAATTTCTACAAAATATATCACCAAGAAAAGTGGATTTTATTTGATTCCATCGGGCTGTATAAATCCTCAACACAAGACCTGTCGATAGAGACTCGATAAATCCACACCAAAATCTCCGATAATACCGAAGCAAACACTGAAGGTGTTAAGGTTCTTTTATTTTTCAACTGAAATCTTTTAAATAACAGCACAACCACACACACACATACATGGGTAATCTTGATTTTCCTTCAAAGTTACTTAATTTTAGTTATTTTTTTTTTATAATTTAAGCATTTGGTTTTAACACATTTTTTCGCTTTTTGTGTGCTTTTCTTTTTAATTTTATTTTTTGGATTTAAATTCTCAGATTTTTTTCAATTTATATTTTTGGTGTTATAACAATTTTTTAATACTATATTTTGTTGATGGGGATAGTAAGGCGGATAGTTCTAGAATAACCCAGCTTAGAAGTCTAAAGCCTGTTCCAACATTAAATATATTATCGTCCCTTCTTACATTTTCAAAAAATTCTAAGGCATTTAAAATTTTTCTCTCTCTCTTGTATATATTGACGCTTATTTATATATATATATATATATATATACATATATATATATATTATATATATTCTCAAAAGAAAAATAAATCTATCGACATTTTACACTAACAATACAGAAAATAAACCTGATCTGGGGAATGAAAAATATTTTGATTACATAGCCCTTACGTGAAGACTGATAATTAAGATCTGAAATAATGAATTTTTTTAAAAAAAAAAGTCATTGTAATTTTCAATTTATTGCAATATATATATATATATAAATATATATATATATATATATATATATATATATATATAAAACTTGCACTTAATATATAAAATCTCAATTATAATTCATTTTATGCATATATATATATATATATATATATATATATATATAATTGAATTTAATATGAGACTAAAAAATAAAATAAAATCGCTATCTTGACCAAACATTGTGTTTTGATGGTGAACCGTGACTAAATAAGTTTTTGTCCAAAGGTATATGCAGTGACGGAGATTCTGAGTCGTGGCATTCTGACTAATGCGATCGCCAGACGAACCTTTTTGCCATTATTTTGGAAATTAGGAAATAAATATGTTTGGTTTTAAAGCATTTTTAACTTATACTTAATATGATTCAATATTATTATACATGATCAAACATGGAAACTTTTTTTTAATAAAACACTGAGATCAATGTAACTTCCGGAAAACGATAATGAAGAGTTACACAATTAATATATAAATATTTTACTCATCATCCAGCCGTTTTGAATAATAATATAGTTGCAGATATTTGTAAAAAAAACTTCTAATTAATATTGAACCTCAAGATTAATGGAAAAATTGAATCGACAGACCATATTAAATTTCTATTTGACACAACATTTTGAATCACTAAAATTACAGTTTCGGATTTACTGATTCTCCGGTTAATTCTTTTTTAGAATTTCATACATTTATTTGTAAACCAATTAGTAAAATTTAACATTTGTTTGGTAACATGCATTTCTATGAACATACTATTCAAACTGAAGTTATTTAAATTTTTTTGTACATATCGGTATTCGAATTGAATGTGAAATAATAGAACAGTTTTATAGCGGAGTTCCCCTTTAGCTGCAATGCTATCACTGACTCTATATATAACCAGTACACTTTCGACACAGAAAATATACTTCCAACCCGTACACTAAAGGATTCGTTAAAATTATCCCTCGTTTTCGTCTCTAAATTTCTGTCATTCATTCCTCGAATTTCACTATTGTTGCTCAAAATGGAGCATTTTGTTAACTCGATTCCCAGACTTTTCCATCTTCATTATGTACACTGTCAGCAGAAGAGAAAAAACATACTACTATTCAATATATTTCTTTATAAAATATTATTGTCTTTGGTTTATCATTAAAGTCAAATATTAGAGACTCTTACGGATTTGCATTGGGCTCTTCTATCAAAGTAATGGATAACATTTGTCCTAAATATATGCTTTTACCAGTGTTCGCTAATCGTTGGTAAACTAAAAAAGAGTAATAAGAATAGTGATTTTTGAGTGCAACATAATTAGTAGTATCAAATGCAAATCTTCAAGCTTCACCTACTGCTAAAAAAAAAAAAACACCAGTCTCATATCTGCCAGCGTTGCTACACGACCAGCTTTCAAGACCATATATATAATCCGTTAGCATAATTGTATTCCTCTCTTTATTTTTTTTTAACTATAGCTATTCTTGCCAGTTCAATGAAAACATTCTAGTATAGGAGAAACGCGCGCAAGCGGCGTACGCGCTGCGGCGGCTGGCCAGCGTGCGCCTGCCGCGTACGGCGGCATGGCAAATGGCCAGCCTTTATAAGCGCATGCGTTTTGCCAAATGTTTTACGGTATAAATTTTTTCTCTCTTGTATGCTATATTGATCGCTTTTATTTATATATATATACATATATATATGTATGCCACATATATATATGTTATTATATACATTATATATATATATATATCTATATATATATATATATTATATATATATATATTATATATTATATTATATATATATATATATATATATATTATACATACACACACACACACACACACACACACACACACACAATGCCACACACACACACACACACACACACACACACACAATAATATCATCAATACATATATATATACATATACATATATATATATATAT
>BMAW01051769.1:284480-306793 GCA_019974015.1 Nephila pilipes
ATATATATATATACAGGGGTTGGACAAAAATATGGAAACACCTTTTAAAAAACATGTTTCTTTGCTTAATATGGTGTAGGAAACCCGTTGGCATCCAAAACAGCTTGCAGTCTTCTCGGAATGGATAAATACAGTTCCTGTATGTGTGCCAAGGGAATATTATACCATTCTTCCTGCAAAACGGTGGCAAGTTCTGATAACGATGTTGGCGGTGGATAACGAGAACGCACTTTCCGTTCCAATGTAGACCACAAAGGTTCGATAATATTCAGGTCTGGTGACTGTGGTGGCCAGGGGAGATGGGACAAATCCTCCTCGTGCTCAGAAAACCAGTCCTGGACAATGTGAGCTGTGTGAACAGGGGCTTTGTCGTCTTGGAAGACACCATCACTATCGGGGAACAAAGTTTGTACCATGGGATGAACTTGATCTGCCAAAATGTTCACATAAGTCTTGGCAGTCATGTGCCCTGACACAGTTATCATGGGGCCAGCAGAGAACCACGATATGGCTGCCCAAACCATAACAGAACCCCCGCCATGTTTCACTCTTGGCAACAAGCAGTCTGTATTATAGGCTTGAGATGGCGTTCTCCAGACGTAAACTCGGCCAGAAGTGGGAAACAATGTGAAAGAAGACTCGTCAGACCATATTACACGCTTCCACTGCCCTATAGTCCAGGCTTTATGACTTAAACACCACCTTTTCCTGTTACGGGCATTAGCATCACTGATGAGTGGCTTCTCAATTGCAGCACGGCCAGAAATTCCCTGTTTATGAAGCTCCCTTCTAATTGTTTTGGTACTCACAGGGTTCTGTAACACAACATTCATTTCAGCAGTAACTTTTGCAGCTGTGGTCTTCTTATTTTTCGTCACAATTGCCCTTAATGATCGTCTGTCACGATCACTCAGCACACACTTTCGTCCGCGCTGTGATTTAGCAGATGATGTTTTTCCGCTTTTCAAATATGCGGAATAAATCTTCGATACAGTACCTCTTGAAACACTAAACACCTCGGCTACCTTGCTTACGGAAGCACCTACCATACGTGCTCCAACAATTTGCCCACGTTCGAAGTCTGTTAACTCTGACATAATGCAATGACAACCTCACATAACAGTACTCCGACAACAACTGAACTGTTTAGCACATTTACGAAGTTGTATAGGTGGCGTTAGTAGTCAAAAACGCCAGCGCCACCTACATATTTCATTAAAATCAATCTTTCTTTTCAAACATGCATTTTACAAGGTGTTTCCATATTTTTGTCCACCCCCTGTATATATATATATATATATATAATTTTTTTTGTATAATATTAGATAATTAATTTCTTTCCACAACTGTTTTTGTTAGTCTTTTAAAAATTTGTCAACATTTTTTTCCTAATGACGTGTCATAGGCAAATATTTTATATTACATTTTGTTTTAATTAGTATTGCTCTTTTTGTTTAGATTTTTAATTAGCTTTACAATATTTTAGATGATTAGTTAAGTGTAATTTGGTTATTAGCAGTGAAATTGAAGATGTTTATTATGTTTACCTTCTTTTTTTCTGAGGTTGATTTTCTGATTTTTGGTTTGTTGCCATTTTAAATTTAATATATGATTATATCGTCTTTAAGTTCAGCGCAATACTTGAAATGCCATAATTATATATGAAAAGTAATGTAAATACTATAATGCGTGTTATATTAATAATGGAGGGTTTGGTAATCTAACATATGAAATGTGACCAGAGATGTACTGAGGATGAGAAGGGGGTGCGGACAACCACCCCGGATCACTGATCGAGAAGGGGGGGGGACTCCGACAGCTTTCAAAAATATGTATTTATATGTAGAATTATTAATAAAAAAAAGGAGGGGGGGTTCTTCGTATGCTAGAAGGATGGCTACATATAAATGTGCCATGTTTATGTCTTAAAGTTTGTCACTAAAATATTTGACAGCGTGTGTTTCAGTTCTTGCGACAGAATTTTAATTAAAGTTAAAATTGATTAAATGATATCTTCAGTCAGCAATGAGTCAAGTAAGACTTAAGGGTTTGGCAATCCTTTCCATTGGAAATACAGAGGATATAAACATAAGTTTTGGTGAAACTATAAAACTTTTTTCAGAAGTCAAAGCTCGCAGAACTCCCTACCCACCACCACCATCAGTTTTATCGTTATTTTTTTTAATTGAAAGAGAAGGATAAAAACATTTTTAAGACATTAAAATGGCAGACTAATAAGATTTTCTAAATATATGTTAGTCTGCTAGACAAAAGTTGTTTTTCGTTAGTGTTAAGATTTTTGTTCTTTCCAAATAATTTTAACTATTTAATTTTAGTTAATGAATGTTAATAAAATATTTGTTTTGAAAATTTGTACGTTGATCAGAGGGAGATTTCTTGCCCTGAACCAGACAGCAGTAGGTCCCCCATTGAATGTGAAATATCGGAACGGATAAAGTTTTCAAGCAATCTTTTATTCTTTAACGAAACCATTTAAATTTTTTTTTTAACTTGGGCATTCGGCTTTAAATAATTTTCTACCCCTTGGAAGGGGAGGATAGTTGACCTTGGGATGACAGCGGCGTTTCGAAACCTGGTCCATTAGGTCCAAAGAAAAGTTGACAAGTTGCTTTTTGCTGCGCTCTTAGCAATTAGACCAAAAGAGACGTCTGGATCGGGCTAGTTATTGAGGCATGTTTAAACTGTTGAAGAAAGCAACCGCATACTGCCCCTCCAGTATCATAGTGATTGCAGAAGAAAAACATTCTGAACGATATTTGAAGTGAAGGTCGCTTTTCCAGCAATTACTGTAATTGATATGCAAGCCCTCCCTGTTGTATTGAGTTTCATTTTGGACTGTTTCCATTTGGCACAATCGGCTGTCTCTTGTCGAGTTGTGCATCTCGTTGACACATGCGCCGGATATCACAATCACCGGACGTGCCGAAGCCGGAATATCACAAGTTGTGACTTTTGCCATAGTTAAACACACAGATTCAAGTGTTTTGCGTCTTGAACATATGCAATCATTAGTTTGGGGCTGCGTTGCCATCTAGTGTTCACATCCTGAGTCACTACTTCGATGTTTGATGTTTTCTAACCTCGTGGAGGGGGAGAGAGTGGACCTTGAGTGTTTTGAACCCTCCACCATTGAATCTGAAGAGGAGTTGACCGCCGTTTTGCAGCGCCGTTATCTAACTATAAGTGACGTCCCTAGTCGGGCTAGTTATTAAGGCATTTTTAAGTCCTGTCTTTGCTGTCGAAGAAAGTCGCCGCAGACTTGATAAGTAATAAAAACAACTTTCACGAAAATTTACATTTTCAAATTCATATCACTGAATTTAAGAAACAATTTCACTTTCAAGGAATAATTTTACATCTATTTTTAATCCTCCGGTAATAATAAACATAACATATCACACATTTCCTTGTTTTTAATGCACATAATTCACAGATTCCTAGGTATGAGTCTGTTTTGTAAATTTAAGAGCGGTGTGAAACCACACATCTGCAAGAACAAGCTCGTAAATCTTAAGAGTACCTACTTGATTCAGCTAAATTTAAAAGATGTAGAGACTTAAAAAGCATTTTCAGGTTATTTTACTATCAAACTAAACAATCAATGGAACAGCTAGATACGATTTGAAGCACAATTAAATAAATAAAAAAGCACAAACACACGCATACATATATTCCTTGATCGTTAATTTCATTTTCTTTCGAATAAATTGCTGAAGTAATTGTGATGACATCATTATAATAAATTAAAAGAAAATAATGTTCACACTGAGAGGGTTGAGTATAAATTTCCTCTTATTTCCTAATTTCAGTAATTTAATGAATAAAACAAATATAACAAACAGTCAAAGCACTCAGTTTCAAATTTACATAATTTTCTCACTTGAACGATAAAACACTTCTATATTGGACGGGTGATATCCTTTTTGAAAGGGACGACACATATATCAGCATAAAGTTTAGGAGGCATATTTCTATTTTAAAATGAAAGGTTTTTTTTAAATATTTTTAGATCGATATCAGATGATTAAGGAATTTATGAATAATTTCTGCTTGGAATTTGTAAAAGTTCTGAAGGTCTTCATAGTATAAGAAATAGTAAATTAATTTTTTGCATTTTTCTTAGACACCCACGGGTCAACGACAAAATGACACTAAAAATGTTTTTTGAATATCTTTTCTGGTCAAAACAAATAAATAAATGAGAAGTGAGTGAATGAATGTGAATGAATAAACAAATAAAAAATATTTCCATTCCATTGCAATATTATCGTTTGCATTAATTATAACATTTCATTGAATAATTATTTTTTAAGAAACCAGATGGCCCCTTTGGTTGCTAAATCTCCTCTTTGCAAAACTTTTAATTTAAATTTTTTCCCCTTTTCCTTGCGTTGACGTTTGTAATTTCTAGTCTCATGAGTATCAAAGAATGTTTTAATTAAAAAAAGAGGTCATTCATGCAGTATTGCGTCAAAACAAAGAAAAAGTATTCTTTTACAGCTAGTTTTTAAATTTGAACCGATATATGGTACAAATGAACGAATTATAAAATCATCCTCTACAAAATTAGTGGAATATTTACTAACAGTCTCAACAATTGTTGCAACTGTGATATTTTGCGAGTTCTTAAATAAAAAATGCAGCATAGATGGAAATGAAATCAAGTAAAGTGTAACTGAAAATGAAGAGAGAAGCTGTGAAAAAATCGATTAAGTACAATTATTTAACTACATAACCGATACTAAAAACTACTTCAAAAGTATTATTGGAAAATGATTTTTTGAAATACAGATTTACAGAGAAGTTAATTAACATAAATGATTGAATAAAAATTATGTTTAAATTAATTTAAGAAATGAATCATGATAAAATGATTCTCATTGCGTGTGCATCATTTTTAAATGGGCTGGAAATGATTCAACACCTTAAGTGGCACGACACTTCTCGCCATATTGGAAAAGGCCGAATCGTCATTGCCCGTAGGAATTCTTCCGGCTATTTGGAAGCCATGACAAGTGTCAGAAGATTTTGTGAAACGTTTTCTATTAAAATATAAATTAAGTTGTGTCCAACAAAAATAAAATAACTCGACTTTTCTAGAAAAAAAGCGTCACAGTGAAAATGCTTCTTTCACTAGCTGAATACTTTTGTCCTGATTTCATTTGTGAATTCATTATTTGACTTTGGTTGGTTGAATAGCATTTATTTCTTTCAAATAAATTACAGATGTTCAGTTTCAAGACATACATTTGTATTCATTGCGGTAAAAATGAAACTTTGAATTATGATAGACGTGTCTGTAAAATTCTACAAAGCTTTATTACAGTTTGACTGAAAATTTTCAACTGCCTCTCTTTTATTAGACCCTTTTTAACACCACGTTAAAAAACTATTTCCTTTTTTCTTTTCTTTTTTTGAACTCCACAATAATTAATCCGAAATCGAGTAAGAAGAATACGCTTTATTTCTTTATACATTTTGCAATCAATGAATAAAGTGAAAAAACTTGATAAATTTCTTTAATAGCAAAAAATCTGCACAATATGAGTATTTAAGATAATTTTTATTTTCATTTATCAAGAAATGCTCTAGGTATATATAAATAGATTTAACCATTCGTAATAATTTTAAAGAAAGTGTTTCGAAATGTTTTCTTATTTCCACCTGATTGAAAAAAAAAATTCGAATTCGAGTTTAAATTTTCTCCTGGGTTTATAAATGCCAATTTTTCTAGAAGCATAATTTTGGGTATGACCCCTTAAAATTGAGGTGCCGTTTGTCTGTGTTTAAACTGGGAGAAGGGAGAGTTGGGGAATCATAAGAGTTTTAGGCTGAATCTTGCATTTAATGAGAGTGGGTCAACTTTTCCCTCTAATGCACTTTTGTCAATCGGTTTTGGGGATTCTTTTGAGTACGAAAGGGAAAAAAGATTATTTGGGACTTAATTTTGTGACTAGTTGGCTGCAGGATTTTTTTTATTTCTCTCATTCGATATCGATTATATCGATTTCTTTCGTCGTCTGATATACCGATAGAAGCAACATTAGCCGATGTAACGACATGGGAACTCTGATTAAACGGTAAAGGTAGGGATAAAAGTAGCTTATCATTTTTGTTCCTGAACGAGCAATCCATCAAAAGAAAATTTTCGATTCATCAACGGCAGCAATTTGGCAGTTCATTTTTAGCGCCGAAAAATCATTACAAGATTTCTCCATCAGTTATCGCTTAATAGTTACAGCTGCAATTTCAAAATAGTTAATACATCCATATGCCACTAACTGTGGCAGTAGGAACAAGTTCAAACTCAGATTTTTTGAATTTAAAAAGACTTATCACTGATCAAAAAATTGTTTTCAAAAAGGTTTCACAATTTTTTCCCCCGTGTTACTATGTATTTGATGCTTTCAATACGATGTTCTTAACATAATCTCCATTATCCAAAGTGAATTTTTATTTCTTTATTACTATTTATTATTAACTCAATTTTATGAAGTAATTTTTTATTTTCTACTTAATATAAATTTATCATTTTAATCATAGCGAAATAATAAAAAAAATTATTTCTTATAAAACTAAGAACTTTTACACCTACACGCACATTATATATAAATATAAATTAATAAATGTTTTAAAAATATTTCAGAATGAATGAGATAACAAGGTTAGTTCTTTGTTCAGAGCTATGCATTGTAACGTAGAACGAATTCTTCGCCTCGCATTTGTAAATTTTTATACGGTTTAATTTATACACACAAATGAATTTCTATTGCTGATTTTGTACAAGTAAACAAAGCTCTTAAAGTAATGTTAAACCCTATTTACTGTAAGATATTATTTAATTTTCAATGAAAAGAGGCCACGATTCTTCGGATAAATAAGGGAATCAGAAAGAGTTTTATTAAATGATTAAGCTTCCAGTTCTAATGTTGCTGGAATTGGAAATGGTTTTCTTTTGTTTGAAGTGACAATCAACAATGGAGTTGATTAATGATGGCTTAAGGGGAGTATCTCGTTTCAAATTCAGAAAAATGACAGACAGTACGAAATCCCGAGAATTGACGAAATACGTATGAAAATGAGAGTCATTGAATTTAGTTAGAGAATTGGATGAAAACGTTTTAAAGGTAGATTCTGCATAACTGATAAAAATAAGCCCTAAGCGTTTTTAAATAAGAATAGGAAATGCAAACACTTAACATTATATATAGTATCTCATAGCATAAATAAAAAACACATAATGTTTCACATATGACATCTATTCTGTTCATCGAAAATGGAGTCTAAACTTTGGAGAATTTTGAATGCTTTCAAATACAATGTTAATAAGTATTGATACCAGATGAGAGAAAAAAAAAACTTTTGCACACATTATTATCAGTTAAAGTTAATAATTACGATAAATAAACCATAACACTTTTGAAAGTTTTACAAATATAAATTTTGCAGTAATTATTAAAATTTCATTTTTATAATACCTTTTCGGAATGATACCCGTAATGTTTATGTAAAATGATAAATAAACCGGACTGTTAGGCGTAATATACAGACAGTGATCTCATGCGTAAGTATATATGACCCAATTTGTTGTGCTTGTATTTAATAACGAGTCTGTGTGAATTGGGATATATTATAAAAAATGATGTAACCAAAATTTTATTAGTTGATTTTTTTAATATATAATTCAATAATTACGATAACACTACAAAGGCATTGATGTTAACAGGAAATCCTTAATGCTTTATTTAGAATATGATCCGATATATCATGTACTTATGAGGAATAATTGATGTAGTTCATGTTGGACAAAAAAAAAAAAGAGTTTTTGTCCCAAACATTTACTCATTTCTATTAAGAAGTAGGTTAATTGGCAAGGTTTACTAAGAAATAACGCAAAGATAAAGTTTTATTTTTATCTGATGTCATATATCTGTCGCTACAGTTATAATTTTGACAACAGGCCCTTTTATCAACCATCTACTGGATTGCATGATACGATTACCAGAACTGAGGAAAAGGATTTATAAATAAAAATGTCTGCTTGATTGACTGTGTGTATGAAATACGCCACTGATTAAAATAAATTTATTTTATGTAAGACAAATAGATTAGTTATACATGACATAAATCATGTGCTGATAAGCTAAAAAAATGCTTTTTTTTTGGAGGCAGATGAACAAAAGTTTTTAAAAAGATATAGTGTTTCGTCAACTTATTTTGATGTTGTGAAAAGAATGAAAATTTATACGTCTTGAAAGAGTGTAAGTACAGAAACGATGAAACTACAAAGTAAAAAATTAAAAAAGTATATCAGACATATTTTAACATATATATATGAATTGTTTGAAATTTCTTCTAATTGAAAGTACAAAATCAATTTTCAAAGACAAATGTAATTTATTTTAGAAGGGAGAAAAGACATTTTATCGTGTTGAAGAAGCAAATGAATTTTTTAATTCTTTAAGTCAGACATTTTATTAGCAAAATAAAATCTAAATGTACTCTACTATGAGATAAAGCTCCGAGGTAAAAAATCAATTCAAAATAAAAGTTTAAATTTATACTTTTTAAATTATTTTTTATATAATTCAATCAATTTTATTTCGATTTATTAAAACTTCTTACGCCTGCACGTCATTGCTGTTGAAGCTATAATTTTCTGTCGAGATAATTTAACTTCCCAGATAGAAAAAGCCTTAAGATGTAAAATAATATTTTCTTTTAACATAAAATAAGATTAAAATTTCGCAAATGACATTATTCCGATGATAAATAACTCCTTTTCCAGAAAAAAAGGGGGGGGGGGAATTACAGTGGAATTAAATTAAATCCAAAAACATTTACTGCTAGCTCTAATCTAGACAGACTTATTCTAAGTTTTTTTTTATGTTCACAGTCAAAAAATTCGAATTATGATTTAGTAATACTACTGCAAAGCACTTCAAGAAGCACAGAAGAGGATAATTCTCAACTTTATGTAAGCCCTTCTTAGAATACATTAACAGACACTCATATTTCTTTTCCAAAGAGCGAACATTTTTACCAGCGAAGTGGACGCTTGCCAAAATATTCCTTTCAATGAACGCAAAACCTAATTCTGAAAGCTGGAACTGTCCTACATATTTTTATAAGCATTTTTTCTCTTAAGATTTGACAGCTGAAAGTGAAGAATTTTACGGATGATCCAATTTAGCTTATTATAGTAACACGATACAATTATGGGAAAAAACGAACTTTTCTTTTGCTGTAAATGGACAAAAAAGACGTCGATTTAGACAGTACACTTTCCCCCCCCCCCCAAATTATAGAACAACTGACTCGGGAAAATTTATTTTATGATATATAAGGGAAAAAATTGCAAATAAACATTTATACATCATACTATACTGAGAGAACCAAAGTATAAATGAAAAATTAAATAATTATAAGATTTTTTTTCAGAAAATACAGAAAAAATTCTAAAAAATTATTAATTATCAAAACTTAAAAAACTTATATTGAAATAAAGAAAAGAAACACACACACACACACACACACACAAACTTAATTATAAAAATATACATATAATAAAACAGCAAGAGATAATTTTAAAAAGGAAAATTCTTCGAAAATGAACAAAATAGAAATAAAGCTTGTAATATTGCCGCTAGATTAGGTCAGTGGACAATGTTTAAGCATATTTTAATAATCAAACCTTCGAAATCAGTTACTACTCTAAGAGACAAAAAGCACAACCTAATATAACCAATCAAACAGAAAATGATGAAAGAAAGAAAAAGAGTCAGAAAACCTCTAATCACTTTCTAATTTCAAAGAAAACTAAGACATAAAAAACTAGCATTAAAAAATTAACTAGTACAAAATAGTTAGTACAAAATTTTTAATTAAAATTAAGAAACAAACAAGTATGAAAATTATCTTTAAACAACATTAATATCGCCATTTTAGTCTAAGCCTAATGATTGCCATAAAAAAAATCAAATAATAAAGCAAAACGATAATATTGCCCTCAAAGAATAAGATTTAGAATTAAGAATATATATATAATATAATTAATATTCTTCTTTTTGTATATAATTTAAGATATGATTTAATCTTTTGTTCAATAGATTTTGGTAATAGCTATTTCGTAATGAAGTAATTTGCTGACTGGGATGGTTTCAATCCATAAAACATGTTTAAATGCGCTTACTCCTTCAAAAACCAGACACAGCGTTTCAAACTGCTTTACCTTTCATTTTTAACTTCCTTTGTCTTCTTCAATAGGTTTTATGATTCTTCTTACAATGTTTTAGTAAATTTTGATTTACTTTATATATATATATATATATATATATATATATGTGTGTGTGTGTGTGTGTGTGTGTGTGTGTGTGAATCCTACATTTTTTCCCCTTAAGATAAAAATTTAAAATGAAATTAATTTAAAATTTGTAAATCAAAATTTATGAATTATAAAATAAAAAAAAACACTATATGAATTAACTCTTTTTAATTTTCAAAAACAACACATAAATATTATTACAACATATAAAATGTATCGAGTTTTCTGGAAATCTAAGAATTAGTCGAAAAATGATCATATATTTCGATAGAAATATAAAAAAGGTTTAAGTTAATTCTGTGCTCCAAAAATTTGAATTGATTTTAAAGATTATTTTTTCTTCTGAAAGACGAACTACAAGGCACTAATATATACGATACTCAAAATGAATGCAATGTTTAATACAACACATTAAAAATAAGTCTGAAATGGCTTTAACGAAAATTCGGCCTATTTTACATTAAGACATATAAGATATTACATAAGATCTACTTTCATCACAATACGTTTTTCTGAAAATTAGATTGGTTATGGTAGCTCTTTTAAGTACATTCTCTCAGGATGCTAGAATCAAAACCTTTCTTTTTCACTATCGTATGTTAGTAACTAGTGAAGAGTAAAACTAGTAATTTTATCAGATTTCTTCTAAAAAACCTTTTGAAAAAATTGAAAAGACAAATCCCTTCTTTATACTTTCTTGACTTTAATTGAGTGGATAAATTTAGAAAGACCTGTTAAAATAGAACTCTCTCGTCATTCTTTTTTTCCCCTCCAGAACTCATAAAATTAATTCTCTCTTCATTCATAAATCTTTCAACTCAGTTCATTCTAACCCGACGTTTACGATCAAGCGATGGAACATTTAAGTTATATGGGTGTGACAAACTAGATTTTCAATATCATTTAATTTGCATAATATTGTCTGTTTTATTTTTCGCATAATTAATGGATAACGTGATTGCTGAGGACTACTAAATATTAAATAACTCTACGTACGAGTCTATTAAATATTAAAAATATACATATAATCCCCGCTTCATATTTTCTGAAATTGTATCCCTTTATGATTGGTTAAGCCGGGTTCCTCTACAACTTTGCTTCAGGTTTTTTTATAAGTCGTTCAATTAATTTCCATCATGGGTATAATTTTTAAAATCGGTTTTCAATTTGAATAATAATACAGATAAAAGTAAAATCCCTTTTATTCTTTCTATAGAGTGCTAACAACTTTCAGAAACGTTTCTTTCTTTTAGATTTTTAACCAATACATGCCGATGCAAGCTTCAAATATGCACATTAAAGGGCACCATTATTTCAGGTCAACATTATAAATATAAATACACGAACTACACAACCAAAGGACGTAGGAGTAGCGTTTTCGTATTTTCTTAATATTAAGCATTTGAGCTTTAAAGAGAGAGTATATTACATACTTTTCAATTTTTGTATCATAATTTTTATGTTATTTGTTTGAAAATAAATACTTTTATGTACTTACATTTTTAGCATTAAAAAAATGGAAAAATTTACGTTCGTTTAAAAGTTCGAACAATTGAAAAATCTTGGGTAATATATTTCCGATGTAATAAATAATACCAGATGAGAAAATGTAGAGCTTACAAGCATATTTATTTACCTCACGAAAAATACATTTATGATTCTGAGGAGAGTGTTGCTACTGAATCAGCCAAATGAATTGATTTTCATTTTATTCTTAAGCCTTTCATCGCGAATTGAAGTATTTCACAGTTCGAATTTCTTTTAACCGAATAACGTTTATCTATAGATCCCAAAGGACATAGTACAAAAACAAAACGAAACAAAATTCGAAAGGGAGCACTAAATCCATAAATTATTAAAATACAAAATATATTCAACCGCGTCGGATGTAAAACAGCAAAGAGAAGTTCTTAGGATTTTCCAACACTGTCTCCTGTCATTTACCTTTAACGACCTGACTGTAAGGTGAAACTTCACAAACATTACCTTTGGGGAATAACTACAAGTGTGACACACCTCAGCATACAATCGAGTAGCATTTTCCGAAAAGTGAAAATGAAATAAAAGTAAGTGAACTGTCTCGAGACAGACTGCGAGGAAAATTTTTAAATAAAAATCAAAAAGAGGCTTTGAATGCTGCCAAGTAGTAAGTGAGATAAAATAAGTAACAAGGTTACGGGAAGCGTGTGTATTAGAAAATATCAGACTGCACAATTCTCCGCACACACACAAAGTAAAACAGGTATTCCGGGCACGGAGAAAGGTTAAGGTTCTTAGAGGGTATGGCCCAGTGACAGGCGATTCCCACTAGGTGGATTCACTCGTGCTTTGTAATCAAAGGCTGGGGGCGACAGTTTTTTGATAGATCTCACAAGTGAACGGTTTCCAAAACTTTCGATCCAATTTTCGCATTTAAATGGAATGCTTTAAACCTAGTTTTATGAGTGTGGACCACCTTCGATTTTGGCATTTCAAGCCATTTAATTAATAAGCATCTATTTTTTTTGTTGCGTTTATTTTTAAAACTCTCCTACTCAATTAAAATCTAAATGAATCAAGTTTTGCAAAACATTTTGCTTATAAATCTCAAAACATTTTACTAAATTTTAACTCAAAGGCAATTCATATGAGGGATGGAGTTTTGCCAATGAATTTAATTTGAACAAAAAAAAAAAAAAAAAAAGGAAAAAGGCATTTATTTTTTGAAATGTCTGCTGATTGTAGTAACGTTTTTGGTGCACGTGTATCATGACTTCAACCGTTAATAGAAAATATTGTATTTAAAAAAAAGTTCTATATTAATTATGTGATACATCATAGATGATACTTGTGCGTAAAATCACTTCGTTAATTGAACTTTAATTTGAATCCATGAAAGATGAACACAGCTTTGTTTTCAGTTAGATCGAAGAGTGTAGCAAATTACATTAAATCAAACAAAAAAATCAAACTGGTTACTTTTATAAGCCAAACCAAAGAAACATTACAAACTGGTCAAATACTTAATGAGGTAGATATTACACAAAATATTAATTTTATAAAGCTTTAAATGAAATTTGCGACACATAGGAGCATGTATTTGTATAAATATTATCAGCAATTCATATTTACTCTATTATAATGATTCTAATTAAATCCTTTGAATAAATTTAAAAGATAGCTATTTATTCAACGGTAGTTTTCTTAAAAACAGCAAAGCAAAAATAATAATAACAAGACTTTAAAAAGCATGGAAATATTATGCGTCTAAATAGATTGAATAAATTTTCCTGAACATTATAATTGAAATATTAACCTGGAAACATTAAAGCAATAGATGGAAGTAAGTAAAATATAGGAGTAAAACGTAAAATACGATCAGCTCATTTACGAAAGTAGTGTAAAACGTCTGAACTAAAATGCGTCTATCCGATATTTTTAACACATAATTCTGATATTTATCTATTAATAGCAATATCGAAAAGCTATTAATGTCTACAAGGGCATATTCTCTCATAATGTGTTCCCGTCCTAAGTTTTGCTTTATCAAATATATCCATATATTTACGGTGGATCAGTTTTAAACCCACATTTATGCTAATACATCGAGGGTTCGGTTTTGCATATCATTTAACGACGTATCATTATTTGAAGAATTATCACACAGAATTAAATATCACGGAAATTATTAACAGCATAATTTACAGAATTACTTGATATAAAGTTCTAGGAATTGCTTTGGACTGAAATCGAGATGTTCAAAATCTGATTATGCTCAGAATATAAATTTACATCGAGTAATTTTTCAAAATATTTTGAAATAACGATATTTGGCTAAATTTTAATACAACATTTCAGGTTCAAGATTCCTTTCGCCAAATACAATGAAACTATTTTTCTTGTTTTTATATTATGTAACAAAATTCCTTTTTTTGGCCTTATAATTAAGGTCTGAATAGTGAATTGTAATGACTTACAATACACTCATGTCTAAAATTACTTTACAAACCCAGAAAGAATTGATATTCCACGAAATACCAAATCAATAACATTAATTTCTGCAAGGCGAAAGACAAGCTTAATGAACATTACCCAATCAAAAGTGATCAAGTAGTTGTTTCAGACTTATGTTTTCCGACGGTGAATCTAGCGTTTTGCGCAAAGTGAGTATACAAGAGAATTTCTGCAATACAGCATTTGATTTCAGTGTGTAAGGACTCAAAACGGTTTGTTATGACTCCGAAGTATCAATTGGATGCATGTGGAAAGTGGCGAGTTATAGTCCTCTCGAAGAGGTTGACTATCATGGAAGCAGATCGAGATGTGTGAATATTTCAAGACAGAGAGTTTCTACGCTATCGAAACAATTTCGGAACTCCGTAACTGTTGTAACTTTGGAACTGGAAGGTGGACTGGATGAGCTCGCAAACGTATAAAAACTGTTTCTCAAGATCGATGAATGGAAATCGTTGTAAAAGGAAGCCTATTGCTCGGCAGTCCGATTCAGAACATGTAGCCGCCATTGGAATTGTAGTATACAGGTAAACTGTATCCGGAAGGTTTAATGTAGAAGGCCTTTATGCAAGAAGGCCAAGGGTATGTGTCGATGTCTCCACAACAAAAGAGAAATTGCTTTCATTGATCCTAAGAACATCAGAACAAGAGTGAATTATATTGGACCCATGCTCTCTTAATTGATGAGTCCCGATTTAACTTACCATTTGATTTTAAAGGTTTTATACATGGAGGAAGTCAGGAACACTAAATATTCTTTAGAATATCCCGGAGTGTAACCGTTTCTATTAGGGAAGTGTAATGTTATGGGGAGGGATAATTATCGATGAACGTACGCCACTACACGTTTTCAACAACAAATATAGGTCCTTAGAACCTTTCAGAGGTACATATAGATCTGAATTTTAATTTATGGACGATATTGCTCAACCCCATAGTGCAAACATCGTTGATGATTTCGTTGAAATTGAAGTCATTGAGCGAATACCGTGGCTAACAAAATTTCCCGATCTGAACCGAACTTTCGGCCTAGGAAAAGCAGTTGCACGGAGGCGTCCTTTTCCTACAGCTCTGAATGCTGGAAGAATGGAGCCCACGAATTGTGGTTAACAATATTTTTTTGTGATATGGGATGGGATTCATAAAGGTTAATATTTTCTCATTTATTATTATTTTCATCAATATTCTTTTTTTCTGAATACTCTTTGGCTCATATTATTACCATGTTTATTGTTACAATTTTATATCCCATGCAGCGTTCTTAATTTTTCCCCTTACCATTTATGTATTATAAAGAAATTTTTGAACATGAGTGCATTTACGAAACGAGTTCTAAGATGTCCCGAAGAACTTTAAAAAATGACTAAAATATTTTGACTGACCTAAAAACAACATCGCAAGTAAGAAAGATTATAAATAAATAAAAACTGTTCCATATAAAAATGAACTTTCTTCAGCATCCTTAAATCAAAGAATTCTCACCAATAATCTGGATTCAAATGATTGATCAAATGAAAACAGAATTCGAGTCGACTTCGATGCTCATGGTTCAAGAAAAACAATTTCCAAATCTTAAAGAAAATGTTTTAAATAACTAAAACAGATTATTGAAAATTCTAAAAAGGACCTTTAAAATGAAAGAGACTTAAAGAAAAAAAAAGAGACTTATCAGTTAAAAAAGTTCTAAGTTTTGCGTATAATGCATAATTATGATTATCAGTGTAACAGTTAAAATAATTACTTATTCGGAATTTCGTTGGAAGATATTAATAATCGAGTTCATTTATATCTGCAGAGAGAAATAAAAGCAGTTATATACAAACATGTCATTACTTATCAAACATATAAATTAAGAAGGATCCAAAATCCAAATTGAGAATCAGATATCTTTCAATCATCGAAGCATTTTGAGTGAAAAAGAAAAATATTAGGGAGGGAGATATGTAAGTTCACTAACGAGATAAAATGATTCATAGACAAAAATTATTACGCGTAGAGAATAATTTGCAGACGAAAAATTATTTAGACGTGATAGTGTTATCAAGTGAGAAATTTTCAAATAGTACCTTCAATAAACCCATCACCGAAGCAATTAACTAAAGAGTTATTTTACGCAAAATTCCAAGAAACTGTGACAAAAATGAAATGGAGGCAGAATGACAAAAAGTACAATTAAGTAACAGCTTGCAGAGTATTTAAGCTTCACAGAAATACTTGACGGATGTTATTTCTTTAAAAGTAAAATATGATGATCTGGATAAAAAAAGTGCGATATACAGAATTTAAAAAAAGGTCATCTTCATTATCTAATGACTATGATAATAAACGACAGAGTGTTTTAATTATCGAGCAATACATTTTGTTTTCGATTCTTGCCTTAAAAATGTTACTCATTTTTTTTTTTTTTAGATTTCTTTACGTGAAACACAGCAAAATTTAATGTAAATAAAACAAGAATCCAAAACGGTGGATGATCATCCTTTTTTCTCCCTGAAAAGCATTTAGATATTTGTTTTTCCACCGGACAGAATAATTCAAAATTTGAAATTTGTAAAGCAAAAATTGTGCACTCATTTATAAAAATATACAAAAGTTAATTATACATATAATTCTATCTAACTACTCAAACGATTCTTTCAGGCCAGAAAGATTCTAAAGGAGCTAAGAACACCTGGATATTATATCGCTTCATGATCACACATATTTAAGTATGTTTGCCACAACAAGAGACTTGAAATGAGTCTTGTTAAATGTCTTCAACAGCACCATTAAAAAATATGTATACCCTTTAAAATGAATATTTTGAAAGTATTTATGTCTTATAAAGTAATGTTATCAGCATTGTTTCTCGCGATTCAATTGCTTTAATATCAAACAATAAATTATTTTATTATTTCAGTCCCACTTCGACGGTCATTCATGTTGCTTTCAACATATCTCAAGTATTTACCGTAACGTTGATTTCTGATGATGGAGATAGAGCCTTAAATTCTAATTAAATTTAAAGAATTCTTGTTATTTCAAAATACAGTAATCCAGAAGATATAGGACCTACAGAAAGGCCGGATGAGTGGCATATCACAAACACATTTCAATTGCAAAAGCTTTGTATTATTGTGTATGAAATTTAATACATCCGAATCAAATGTCAAAACACGGAATAACCAAACATCTAAAAAAATACACCACTTAGTATTAATAACCTACACAATGCCAATGAAGTAGAAGGCATAAGATAATGTCCGTTAGGTTTACCTGTCTTGTAAAAACACCGGATTACTAGCAGGATGATGAAAAACCAGATTATCGAAAGAGTTATTTTAAACAAGGCAAAAATAAGTAATCATCGTATTTTAAAACAAATTACTTAGATAACAAAGTGTTTTTGCATACCTAAATGAAGTATGCTGAAATCAAATATATAATTTTACTTTTTTTTTTTTCGCGTAAAATTTTATTAAAATATCAAACACATACTCATGTATTTTTACTAAAAATAGAATGAAGCGCTGCATTGTTTTACAATGAATAAAGTATATGGGCCGAAAATGGCTAGATATTTCAGTTCCCATTATAAAATTGTTATAGAAAGCGAAAAGAGCCGTCGATAATTTAAAATACCATCAAAGCGTTACTGAAAAGTTTGAGCTCAGATAGAAATGATAGTGTTATAATTAAGGTGTGATACAGAAAATAAATAGATTTCATTTTCTCTCTTAAATTCGGTTTACAGCACACTTATTGTCTCGGGCGAAGAAACATAAAACACCTTCTGTGCTATAAACGTAGCAATAGAATGCAATAATTGCTGTTGCATTCAATTACTTCATCGCAAATGATGAAATCATTACTTTCAGCGATCAAAAGTAACTTTTAAACCTCCCAATCGATGCGCAATTGAAAACTAAGAACACATAAAATTCAACTACACATTATTTACTTTGAAACGTCTTTTAGCAGTGAAATTGCATTGTTATCCATGAGAATGACTTTAATGATTCATAATATTTCCAGGGAACGGAAGACAATAAAAAAGAACGAAGTTTTAAGTTTATTGGCATTGTATTTCCCTTTCTTTCCAAGTAGTTTTTAGACTGTGATAGAAATGTAAGGAAAATTATGTAACTTACTTTAAACGTTTAGTACCTCTATTTTTGCTTGCAATAACTTTTGGTTCAGAATCCATGATTAAAGAAACAATATTTAAGTAAAACATACCCGATTTATTAAAAGTCCGAAATGTTCTCCAAGACCTTAAACATCATTCATTAAATACTTCAATATTTATAAAATATCTTAATCTTAATATTTCAATATTTATAAAAGCTTCCAATAAAGAAACAAGCAGCCACATAATTATTGCAAATACCCTTTAAGAAGGACAAATGAGTATTTTATACTCAAACAAAATACACTTGTGGACAAATAAAATGTCTCGAAGAACTTTTTATTTAAACGCCACTCAAAACTCATATACTTTCTATACCTTCAAATCCCTAAGGAAAACATTTAATGAGTACAATAATTATGCACCGATTGTGAGAGAGAAAAAAACAATTTGGGCTACTTGGAAAAAGAGCTAGATTTGAAATTTACAAACAATAGTAAGAAAGTTATTTAAGAAACGTCATACTCATGATAACAATAGCAAAACCACTGCTTCTTTAAAATGTCGCAGAAACGGAAGAAAGGAACGAAAAATCGAGTTTTAAAGTACAATACCTTTAAATTTACAGTTGTGAAAAAAATTGAAAAAAAGTTGGTATAAATGAATGAATTTTATTTTCAAGACAATACGGTGAAAAATTGTTTACAAAATAGTCAGGTCTTATTTTATTTTTAGATAACATGAAGCAAAATGATATTTTATTGGACAGGTCACTAGCAAAAGTAATCAATAAATACATTGAAACATTACAGTTGTAAGAAAATAATTTTCTGGATAATTTACATATTAATGCATATGAAGCACATGCAGCAAAGCTTACAATAAAATTCCTGAATTTGATAAAACGAAGATCATCCAACGGCGGACATTTACTAAAAATCCAATGATTTGAATCTGGAATGTTGATAGCTTCTTGAATGTTGATGGGTATCGCGCGATCGGTCTGAGCTTGAGACAGAAAACCTCCAACTAAATACCGAAAGAAAACCATGTTAGTAGGCCAAAAGCAATTCAGTATTAAAATGCTTCAATAAAAATTTAGGAGATAATAAAATATGTCTGTTTTTAATAAGAATCCTAAAACTATGTGTTCAGCGATATCTATTAAATCACTTGCAAAGTTCAATGACTAACTCTGTGGATCCAAATAGCCCTTTTTCATTAAAGACTACTAAAGAGTGTAAAAATACTTCTAAAGACAGATGAGTAAATAATTACATATCTTTAATTATCCAGGGGGTACGAGAGTCATTCAAAAAGTCCTTAGAAATTCCCAAACGTGGTGCTTCGAAAAGGGTTTGTTTTTAGTAAGACTCACTCGACAGCATTTCAGTTACTCTGGATCATGACGGCCCCCAACATGCTTCGGAAAAACTTTTCCGGACACTTGGGAGCAAATTCACCGGAAGCAACCCATTATTTTTATTTTTGCTTGATTTCCAGTGCATAATGATGGATCCAGCTCTCACAGACCGAGACAACTAGCAGCAATCAAATTTTGATTGGGTAGCAAATACCAAATCGAAACTAACCTGGGAATCAATGCCAAATTTGTGTTGGTTTCTTTTAACAAATGGCAGCACCCGATTGTAACAACAATTTATCTTAAAGAGGCCATTTGTCTTCAAAGACAAGTACTTTTTGAACCACCCTCGTATTAGATTAAAAAAAAAAAAAACTTAAAAGAAGATTTGAAATATTTCTTACCTTTAAAATATTATACCAGAGCGCCTCGCAACTGATATCTTCTGATGACATTCTTCGAAAGACAGATTTTCCCCCCCGTGTTTGTTCTAGAAACTGGCTACAATACACGCAGTAAAGCTTACCTATACACAGTTTTCCTCGGCAGCTTAAATTGCTGTAGCGATTCTTATTTTTTTATTGGCTAAAATTTAAAGCATCAGATTTATATAAAACATATATCATTCGTTACGAGTTCAAATAAATACATATAAAACATTTAAGCACGAATTTCAGTGCTTATCAAAGACAATTTTAGAAACAACATTTATTGGAATATTTTCGAAGTTCCTTTATAGTAAAGAATTAATTGATAAGAATACATGATTTGAAAAAATTCAATAAACATACTTAAAGTTTTTCGAACATTATTTTTGAGATGCCGATGCAGATGAACATTACAGGTAATTTTCCATGCAATTCATAATAAAAAAATAAGGACAAATATATTTCGAGCCACATTTAGCAGCGAAATAGTAGGTAAATGGCGAGTTAAAAAATACAGCCTTAAGCGTAAAAAAAATATATTAAAATACGTTTAAAAAGCGATCAGACAAAACCCTTATGAGAAATTACAGGAAGCCTGTTTAAATTAAGTGAAACCCTACAATGTTCTCAATCCATAAACTACTTAATGTTCATGAAGAACTATTGGCACCCCTGAACCAGGGTTACTTTAAAGAAGAGACTGAAAAACAAACAAATCGATTAAGAACTATTTGTGCGTCTCTTCATCTCCATCACTGGGTATTTTTCTCTCTCGATATTTAATGCTTCGTTATAAAAATGACACATTTAGAGCCGAAATATTTAGCAAAAAGACACAAAAACCAGCAGGCGAAAATGAACAATTGATTTCTTCTCTGACCTTAGATCTGTTAGGAGATGACACGAGAGAAGAGTTGGAAAATAAATGAATCATAACTACCCACAGCAACAACTGAAAAATACGATATATTTACCGCGTAATAAATAACAACTTTCAATTATGAACAGCTGGAAATACAGCGAAGCTTAAGTTGTTTTATAGGTTCTTATTGACATCGAGGTACAACACATTAGCACTCCCACGTTAACTTTCTATAAGCTAATGCAATAGGACATCTCTTTTATACTACACTTTAGTTCTTTTGCAACATTCAAAACGTTATTTTATTAATGTAAATGTTAATCTTTTCCAGTAAATCATTTTGGATGACAAACTATTTTTGACGCTTAAGATATGAAGCATGACCTGTAAACATTGGATTTATTATTTTTATCAGCTTACGCTAGATTCTTTATTTAAAACAATTAATTTAGTAAACTGTTATCGATAAATAAATATTTTATTTACACTTCTTTTCAATTCTCATGTTAAACTTCAATTAAATAAAACGGTACAAATTGTTATTTTTCAAAAAAGTATAGTTCGACCCGAACGAAAAGACTCTTAGTTTAATCTTTTTTATAAGAATTTTAACGCGGTGAGAGATAAAGAAAACTTAAAAAAAAAAAAAAAAAAAAAAAACGTAACGAAAAATTGTAATGCTAATGTAAATTATTAGAGCAATGTTTATTTATGTGATAAAAGAAAGGAAATTTTTATTTATATTTTTATGGCATTGGTAAGGGTCAGCAACGCACTTAATAGGTGTAAAGTGGCGACCTACTTAACTGAAATATCATTCCATGCTTACCCAAAACGAAATAGCAAAAAAGTCAGATGTCACCAAACAGGGGCGATGCCTACTCTTCTCGAAGGGTGATGGGATTGTAACAGTTTTTAAGTGCATATATTCATACCTCTGTTCACGAACCACTCAATTCACGAACAAGATTTTCAGATAATCTTGCTTCGGTTCACGATAATTTTGTGTATATATTTTGTTCTGAACTAGCCCTCAATTTGGCTCTCGAAAAAGTGGCAAGTGAACAGCGGGGTTCTCTTTTTCATTCAACTAATCTTTTGAGACGGTGTTGTTTGAATTGGTGATCTCTCCCAGTGAAAGGAAGGTGACTTATGTAGATTAGATTAGAAATAATACAGTGTAGTGTAGTAGATTAGATTAGAAATAATACAGT
>BMAW01051769.1:306803-427410 GCA_019974015.1 Nephila pilipes
GAAATAATACAGTGTAGTGTAGTAGATTAGATTAGAAATAATACAGTATTGTAGAGATTCATTTATATGCAGAAAAAGAATTTAATACGATTGTTGGTAGAAAGAAAAAGTGAGCGGAAATTTTCAACGAAGACATAGTAGTAGTCTACGCTGAGCAACAGGATAAAGAATCAATGATAATTAGGATGTGCAAAGTGTCAGTGAGTCGAATACTCATTTGAAGTTCTAGTAAAAACTCGGACCCGATTAGTAAGAAACAGTTAAATACCCAGTTTTTCTTTCAGTTAAACTCCCAACCTTTAGATGCAGACGTGGACAAGGAGATCCGAATAAATACTTGTTGCGTTATGGACAGGTTTGAAGCATTTTAAATATTGATTAAGAATGTAAGGAGATGGAAATAATACAGGGGAGTCATATGAGATAGCACCATTTGAACAGTAAAAGAATTACTATTGAAAAAATAATAATAGTTGAAGATCATCATGACATTCATGTTTCTAATCTTGTCAAGCAATTTGGTTTGGCGAAATCTATCATTTGCACTTTTAACAACGAATTAGCAAACAAAGAAAAAAACATTTATATTAGAATTGTCTATTGCTATTCTGGGAGCAAAGTCTCCTTCCAAGTAGTTTTGTCAATAGCCTTCCTTCTCTTTTCAACGATCAACCAGCAATTATCCACTGTAAAGTTAAAATTCAATGCTAAACAATTATCTAATGTTTACTTTAGAGTTAGTTCTTCATAATAAATTCTGTTTTTGATTATTTCTGTATTTCTTTTCAACTAAACACATAAAAAAACTTGGTTCAAGGGCTTATAAGGATTAAGTCTATCTTCGTCAGTTGAAATCGAGGGAAAAAAAGAGATTCATTTCGCAAAGGTTTCAGTTTGTGAACCGAGTTTCGGAACGGATTTATTCATGAAGCTAGGTATTCGGTAATCCACTGCTTCCAACTAAAAGTATTAAACTATTTTTCATACCATACGACTAAACACTTTGGCACAGATAGATACGTTCACATTTTTCTTCTTCAGATTGATACCTTAATCCTCATTCAAGGAAATGAAAAAAAATTAACACAGGTTTTACAAATCTATGACATTTCTAATTAGCAGCATGCCATTCATGTTAGACATTGTTTTTAAGACATCAATTGGAATAATGCGCCATTTCGTCGCCTTTTTCTCCGAAATTACTATGAATGTCAAGACTTGAATCTACAATTATTTTTCTGTTCACCTCTCAAGTATAATTCTTCAGTGAAAGGGAAAAAATGTTCAAATCAGTAGAGCTTTGAGTGCTCCCAATTAAAGAATCGGCGAAAAATGCGCTTTCATGAAACTTCATGTGGCTTTCAGCGAAATTCAAGTCTTTAGGGAAACTTTTCGAAGCAGGTTGTTCGTAGAAACACACGAGAGGGTAGGGATGGTGTCGAAAGAGGGAATGGAAGATGTAGAGTAAGCAAAGATTTTAATTACATCTCAAGTAATTATTCCTCTTCTTCTTGGACCAGCAATGCCATCCCGTTAAATAAATACAACCTTCCTCACAGAAAGTGAATATTAGTCGAGAAAACTCGCAGCGCTTTAATGCACTTTCAAGACTGCTTTGAGCAAGATAACCGCAATTTGTAAGGCAAACGACCATGTAAAATAGAGAACTTTAATACGTTCTCAAGTCTGCTTTGAGTCAGATAATCGCGACATGTAAGGCAAACGATGCCGACCATGTAAAGTAGTACATGGCACACTATATTTTGCAGAGAGATGAAGGTAAGAGATGAACCAACCAAATGGAATCAGGAATAGGGGAAACATAAATTAACTCTCGTCCGGATACGCGTTAATTTTTGAAAGCTCGACATCAGGGATATTGGATTTTACAGACACCAGTGAATTCATAAAGTAGTATTTCCTTTTTCGACAGCTCCTTTTCTAAGATGGATTTTTTTTTAAAGATTTGTTGCATTCATCTACTACAATAGAAATAAGCTATTTTAATTTTTTGAAAAATTGAAAACAGTTTAAAGCTTACATTAACATTAGCTATTCATGCGAGATAATCATTTAAATTATTCCTTTACTAAAAGGATGAGCTGATTCAAAAAATCAACACGTATTCTATTTAAAGATATATAATACTAGAATTTAATTTTTGAATGAATGTAAACAAAGTATATAGGCAATATGCATACATTTTTGATTCATTAAGAGCTTAAACATGAAGCGAAATACCGTTTCAGATATTCATTTAAAATTATTAGAAATATTCATTAAAAATTATTAGCTGTTTAGTCGAGATTATCTGTACGCAAACCCTACGTCAAACAGAGATTCACATTTTCTGTTCTGAAAATATAAAAATAAACCAGAATCAAAAATATTATCCTATAACATTTCAATCGAAACATCATCAGTTGATTATGGTCAACAGTGAATCATATATTACACTTCTTAATTAATAATAGTTTGTTTAAATTTCTAATAATATTAATTCAATCAACTAATAAAAATGATACAAAATGACGATGCTTAAAATTTAAAGAGCATGTAATATTTAACGTTCAACAAGGATTGAATTGTTTTCATAGAATATACCCAAGTATGGTAGTAAATCATTGAACCGCGATGATGATAAACAAATTCCCATGGAGAAATTCTAAAAATATTTAATCAAATATGAAAATAAGTGACTATTTATTGGTTTTATGTAACAAGAGAAAAATATAATTTGTGCAATAAACGCATAATAGAAAGTTCCTTTCGGGGAAGAAAAAAAAACCGCAAACGATATCAAGCTTTACTGATAACGCATTGGACAATAACTGACGGTTCAGCTCACTATTACTTTTTTAATTACAAGAATTTCACAAAAAAAAAAAAAAAAAAAAAAAATCAACCTTTACTTCAACAGAATGAGTTTATTTCTATTTGACTATGTAATACAATAAAAATGATAGCTAAATGAATTGAAATGAACTTCAATCCTTAGTTACATTGGACATTTTGGATCTGTCGAATCTAATAGTGAACTCCAGGTCAAGCGGGAGCTAATCACTTTTCTGCTTTGTAGGAAGCGAAATTAACTCGACATTGTTTCCAACCCAACACCGCTTGATTGGTTCATTTAAGCAAACAATCCCTAGTCGGTAGTTTCATTTTCGTACATTTAATTGTTTGACTTGACAGCCTTAAGGTTCATTTCCTTTCGGAAATTTGACCCAAATCCTTCAGTGCACTGCCCGGACCTAGTAATATTAATTAAATCCATCGTAAAACAAAGTTCCAAGCAAGCTCTGATATCACGTTTCGTTAATTAATCAATCTTCTCACTGAGGGAGGGGGGAATCTGACATCGAGTTTGTTATTTGTGGTATATCGATGGCAAGTTGAAAATTACGAACTCTACGGATTATTCTATGATTTATTAGACTTGACAATACCAAGTAAATGAGCACGCCGTATGAGCAAATTGAGAACAAGAAGTAAAAAAAAATGCCGTCTTATAACTTGTTTGTCTTTATATTGAAAGAGTAATAATTAAATAAAAATAAGGAATTTAATGTTGTTCGAAGGAGAAAAATGCGTAAAAGAAACATCATACAGAAATAATGCTTTATTGATAGAAAAAAATCGACCAGAAATAAATTATTTTCACGAAATATAAGTTTGTGCAATTTTTACAAAGAAACGAAAGTTTTGGAATTTACGTCTGAAAGGACAAAAGGCCATTGTAACTACAGAAAATTCACATTCCTTTATAATAAATTTATATTATCAAAGAAAAAAAAAGGTTGTCAATTTGCCTCACATTTAATGGATATTGGAAAAAAATGGAGAAAAAGAGATATACCTTTTAAAAATGAAGGATTGTCAAAGCTACCTCCAAACAAAACAAAAAGAGATTTTTACACCGTAAAAAATACTAGCTGTAAGATTTTGACACTGCTTTGACAAACAAAGAAAATGGCAACGTTTAAAAAATAAAATATTAAATTACCTATGATTATTTCGACATGAATACTATACTTCCGCAAATGTGGAGGAAAAAATACACTTCTTTTCGACTATTTGTCAAAGTTCTGAATTGGAGTTAATTTTGAAGCCTCAGCGAAAATGAGGTGTCAGTGGCCTGTTGACTACTTTCACTGACTCCATTTTATGATTTGTTACTGGGACAAGAAGTTTGTCAATTTTTTTAAACCTGCTTATAAATTAATTGCTACGCATTATTTTTTCAAATAAAATGTGTGAAAGTTCACTCGGTGCCACCTTTAATAACGCCCTTATTTCTCTCTCTTGTCTTGTTTATCAAAAGTGGAAGAAAATATATTCTTTTTTTTTTCTATATTGCGTAATGTCAGGTTTAGAGTGAATGTTATACGCATTATATTTAAATTTTTTTTTATTTTTTGATTTTAAAAGACATTTAAATATATGCATAAAGCATATTGATGACGTTTCTTATCATTGTACGCGCATATCTCAGTAGGACAAGAGTTCCATCCGGAATACGTAGGGCATATTGCCTACAAAACTTAATATTCAGGGCAAATGTTTTTTCGTAACAGATTATTTATTGGT
Source organism: Nephila pilipes (assembly GCA_019974015.1). NCBI lineage: Eukaryota > Metazoa > Arthropoda > Arachnida > Araneae > Nephilidae > Nephila > Nephila pilipes. Next base: position 311,394 of record BMAW01051769.1, read on the forward strand.
TCTCATTCATTAATTCGCAGCAATAGATACTTCCTCAGAAATTATTACGACTTTTCCGTAAAGAAATCAGTTTATCAGTAAAATATAAAAAGAAATATCGTATACATAAAGAAACACTTAAAACAAAAGCATATAAATCAGTATTGACAAATAATATTAATTTTGGTTGAGAGAGATCTGGGTCACAGAAAAAGGACAAGTCGGACTACATTTATTGATAATTGGAATAAAGATTTATAGATATAACAAACAACGCGTACAAAATTATGAATTCAAAAGAAGAGTCATGAAAAAATATTTAAGAGTCAACTTTCTCGCATCCAGGAGACACACAATTCACTTAAAATTAATTTCGCTTCAACGTAGAATTCAAAAGCAGCTTTCAATTCGCTGGACTGAGAAGCTCCCATTTTATGACTCTTCACTAGAGTCAAAAATGATTTTAATCAAAGTAGATTCAATTGATTAAATATAATGATTACTTATTTGAAAAGGATGAAAGATTCTTGGCCCAGTATGGACTACATCAAGCTTTCATGCTTAGATTAGAACAGAAGACTGGAAACGAAAAGCATTATTTCAAGTACGCTCAGAGATGAATAGTTCAGAGCAAAAACTCTTTCTACGATCAAATAATCAATATTGATAACATATTTATAAAAATAATCAAGTTGCCTTACTTTAAGTTACTTTACCTCCCCCAAGTTTTGCAGTACAGAAATAGAACCCTAACCATTTTTAATGGGTTTTCTTCTACCCACATTACAACTATGACAGAGTGAAAACTTTTAAAAGTTTTTTTCTCACATTTTAAAGCGCTCAGTTGAGCTGAAAATTTCAAAACACACTTGTTTTGGATGACAAAACGAAAATTTAATTATAATTAATAAAAATTAATCGATTAAAACTAATTATTTAACGAATTAAATTTTACTCATAATTCCAATTGTTTACAACGTTAAACAGTCGAATATTGAAACCAGCAATTAAACTATCCCCTCGTAAAATTTTAAGGTATAAAAAAATTATGTTACGCAAAGTGTCAAGTTTGAAAGAAAGACCATGTTTAAGAAACTCGTTTTTTACCGGTGCTATTAAATAATTAAATACACAAAACATAAACGCAATCGGCACCCATTGACCTTTAAAAATTTAATACCTTCGCTCTAGCACGGCACTAGGTCTAGAAGGACGCAAAGAAGAGAATTTTTATAATGATTGTAACACTAGATGTTCAAAAGAGCCTCCAGCCATAGTTTCAACACATTCAAACGATAGCTTTTCTCTCCCTCCGTCTCTAACGGAACCAATAAATCTTCATACCAATAGGTAATGTACTGAAGAAGTCTTAGACTATCGCTCGGAAATATCATAAAATAAATACACTTAGTCTTAAAAACTTGAAACACCTAATCATCCTCGGTTAAAAGGGAAGCCTCCGAAGTTTAATGACTTTTAAACATCCATGGTATGTGACTCATTTGTTCAGGGCTCCCAAAATGAGCTCAGCTAATCTCCCCAAATTTTCGACGCTGGCAACACGGCAGAAACTCCATAGAAGGTATTCGCCCCCAACGTCCTAACGTTATGTCATCTCGTTGGTTAAAGTTCCGATGGTTTTCTCGCATTCATTTTATGAGTTTCTGGAGTTGGGCTCAGGGTTAACTGCGCCACTGTTAATGACCCGGAGTAATGCGGCCGCAAAGCTTTAAAACGCTAATTCGGCGGTTAATGGTTTTTGCTGTTGGGAAGTATTAAATGCTAGAGGAAAGTCAGTCCCATGCGGAAGAATATTATGGAATCCTGATGAAAGGCTATTCAGAAAACTAATTCCGTTATCATCCATCAGGACGCAGGGCATAAGTTTTAGCTTATATGAAAGTTAACGCACGTTTAAAGATCAACGGAAACTATTAATGATTCCTTTTTAACTTCTGAATTCTTGTTCATTTCCAATCAGATGGAAATGTTTCCGATGAAGCATACGAATATACAAGACTTTGTGTACGAGTCCAGCAGGAACATTAAAAATGTCAACAATGTTAAACAATTTCTCTTTAACTTTTATACGATAATGGGGGCTTAATTCTTCTTCTTCTAATAAAAAATGTAAATGAATCATATTTCTTGTGGATACACGAAAGGTTCTATAGCAGAATTTCTGTACGAATCCTGCACGCACATCATAAATGTACAAGACAAAAGCGATTTGAAGAATCAACTTCTTTTATTATCCACTTCGCACCTTCAAGTTGTTGATTACAAGTTCCCCTATATAAAAATAAATATTCAACAAATCAAATAAAAGTATTGAAAAAAACATTAAGCAGACTTTTAAAACATCAGATCACAGTTGAAAGTAAATTGAGGGAACGGCTTATGTAAGACCTTGTAATAACAGATAATTTAACTACAAGAATTATTATCAGCTAATGTGCCTTAATTGCAGCTTCTGGTTCGTGAATAGGAAGGGAATGAATACGACGAGGAATAACCTTCAAATTAATAACTACTGCAACAGCGAGATCGCGAAAGGTATCAATTACAGGAAAAAAGCATAGCATGCATTTGAATTCTGAACACAACCACTAAAACAATCTTTTAAAAGAAAATGGATATGAAAATTATACAGCCTTAACCGTCCATAAGGGAAATTCATTCATGCCGATTTCATTGATATCATAAGTAAGTATCAGTTACTCAGACGTTCAAATAAATTATTTTAAATAAAAAAAAAGCTTAGTTATATTAATATTTTGATAAATTATAAAAAGAATAAAATTATTGAAGATAAATAATTAAATTGTCTAAATAAAAATGCATAAGATAAATACAACAAAATATTTTTTTTTAAATTAAACGATCCAACTTTAATTCAGTCCCAGTATATTTAATACAAATGCTCTCCAAAAATAAAACAATTGTAGAAGAAATGGCAAAATTATTTAAAAAAGGCCATCAAAAAATACGACATGCACTTATTGCTATACATTTATTCGTAGTGGATTAAATACTGGGCTTACCATACAGTCATAAATGGACACCTGAGACTAGGAACAGAGGTAGGTTTTAAACAATTTTTTTCTGAAAAAAATCTTTTGAAAACGGAAAATGAGACGGAACACTATAATTGAAATTGTTTCGTATTTTCAAAGGATGATCTAGAGAAAGGGATCCAGAAAGAAATGAAAAATATTTTGAATACCAAAAGCAATTTTTATATTATATTATTTAATCTTTTTCCAAAACCATTTTCGAGACGAAAGGATTCCATTGTGCTTTCTATAAGCCGTCAACATTTTCACAAGTACTTCTATATTTGATCCTTAAATAAAACGCAGTTTCTTAAAAGATTAAATCTCTCCTACAGTAGTTATTGTCTGTTTAGATTACATATAATAAATATTTCATTTCAAAATTAATAATTACTTTGAAGTTATCTTGGGTAAAAATGGTGAACTTCTCGAGAAAGTCCTTTCTTGAAGAATGTTAAATCTTACATTATTTATCATTCACCTGATTCCCATGGGGATTTTCTAAGACATTCTATGAACGTTATTTCATGTTTCAGACAGCCTATCTGATGAAAAATGTACTGCATAAAAAGAAATATTCAAATTCTTTTCTCTTATTTTCAAATTATTTCACGCGACAAAAATTGCAACATCTTATCATCAAGAACGTTAATTTTTTCTCTCATACTAAAAATAATCCAGATTAAAAGTAAACAACACGATTCAAATCAAATTCAAATTTCATGAATACGTAAGTACCTCGTCAATTTCCTTTAATAAAGTAATTTAAATTCATGAATCTAATCAATATTTTACAAACCCTTCACAAAAATAACAATCTAATTATAGCATCTTTTGTTAATATTAAAGATAAAAATATTAAATTGCTTTATTCTTATTACAGGCATAAAATAAATCAATATGCAGAAAAAAAAATTACTCAAACTACTCAAGATTCTATTATCATTTTCATCATATTCTCCACCCTCTCCCTTAATGCGACAACAAACTAAAAAATGCTTAACTATCAGTTCGCGAAGCTAATTTATTGTTTAATCCTGTAGCTTAGTAAAATACGAGTCTCTTTTTTTTAAAGCATCAAAATATTCAAAATTTTATTCACTTTCAACGTGAAAATATGTCGACTCGAAAATTTTTATCTGATTTTTATTATAAACGAATCGAGAAAACAAGTCATTTATTGCAATTAACCGAAAGATAAAAATTTAAGTAGTGTTATGAGATAACATCGCCAGAAAAGAGAGAGAAAGAAAAAAAAAGATTAACGTAGAAAATATCGTTTTACGGCATCGTCGAAAAAATCCGAAGCAAATTGCCATCGACGAGCCCTTATAATACAGATAAATGACCATCCGGAAATCAGTATCCGTTGAACCAACAAGAAAAGACACTCCGAAACAACTTTTTTTTTTTTTTTTTGCCACGTTCAACTATTTTCCAACATCGATTTTCGCCCAAAGCGAATATTTTACAATGTTTCCCAGGAGGATTATTAAAACCCATTTAACCAAAGCAAGAACATCGAGTTCCAGAAAACGAACACCCTCGAATTTTCGCTCATTTCTTTTTGCTCCTTCTGTTGGATAGAAATCTATGCGTCCATCTGAATATCTAAAAATAAACTTTTTAATAGTACTAATCCATCGCAGAGATTGAGAGAGTCGCTTGCTTTAAGTAGGGGGCTGGATAACAAGCCCGTGTGACGTTAGTAATGAAGTGGGACCAGATCAAAAGGAGGGCGCGTATAGTTAGTTCGAATCTCTCAGTGCGGGTTCTTTTCTTCTGTGCCTTCAAATTGGAGAATTTTATTTCAATTTCTCTTATAAATAATTTTAAACTTCAGGAAAGTAAAATATTGGGAAAGTAGATTCTACTATTTGAAATAAAAAAATAGAATCATTATAACGACGAAGTTTTTAATAAAATAACTTGATAAAATGAACGTCGAACGAGAAGAGAATTTTCTTATTAGCCAACTTTTTATATCTAAAGCACTCACAATTCCAGAATGAAATATTTTATGGGTAAGTTTTGTAGGTCCATATTCCTAAGAGTAACAAGGACTTATGAAATGATTTTGAAAATAAATAAAAATTATAATCTTGGGTTATTTTTCTAGTGGAACCATTGAGATGAAAAGAGTTGAGAAGTTCATTTTGAAGTCCTTTTCAATGATCTCACGACATAAAGTCTTGTATCTCAATGACTTTTAAGTCGCGTAAAAGGCGCGAAACAGTAATTTTTCAAAATACATAGTTAAAAAAATCCGGGAAAAAATGTAATTTATAAATATAATTGAAGTGGGAAAAAATACATCGCAATTTTTCTTCCAATACAACTTTTAGTACAAAAATAAAAATGAACAGAAATATTTTCTTTTTTCGAGCCTGTATCATTATTTGAAGCGAATTATTTTATTTCGGCCATTTAAGTGTTTTAACCGATGATATATTCATTCAGGTATGAAGTAGAGACTTCAATGCGCCCATTTCAACATTCTGAACAACACTATACAACGGATAAGAGGTAAAATATTATTTTGGACAGTAAGCCTCTATCTATAAAAGTAGAAGTAAAGTGAAAAAAAAAAAAAAAAGATGAGCTGCAATGATACATAAAACTAGTGAAAAAACAAAAAATATTTTTTAAACGCAAAAAAACAACAACTTTAAATTGGGAGAAAAAAACATTGAAAAAAGAAACCATTCACAAAGTAAAGAATGGAGATAAAATGTGATAAAAGAAACAGAATAAAAGTCATACATTGTTTCCAACCTTTGAGAGTACAGAATACTTCAATAAAGAATCCCTTTAATCTGTTGATATTTTATCTACGGGTACAATTCTTTTAATTTAGGACATTGTCAAGATCCAATAACTCTTGAAAACATGAAACATAACGTGCTCACGTTATTCATACGCACGCACGCACGCACACACACACACACACATATATATATATATATATAAGTATGAATGTTAAATAGACTTAATTTTTAACATATATCTAAATTCATAATAAACTACAAATTACAGCTATATAACGGGGTTCTCTCACGTAATTCCCATTAACTAACCCCTTGAGGAATTTTATACGATATTAAATGACTTGCGAATATTTGCCAATAAATGAGCCCCGTGACTAATGTTTGGAACTATTGTGAAGTGTAGTGAATAGTACTGATGGGGTAACACTCAAAAACTGAAGAGAGTTTAATAGCAGGCGAGTGATGGGAGAGAGAGAGTGACGGAAGTTGATCATGCAGACATGGACTTACACTGGTAAGAAAAAAGAAAGAGGATTCCACGCTACTGTGAATTGAAAGCGCGTGAAACGTCAGTCAGATCCTGCTTACTAGTTGTATTTCTGACTCGGACCCAATTAGTCAGTAACAGCTAAATAACGCTTTTGTAATATTGGTCTTTAGTTTTGAAAGCGTGTGGTGTCCACACACGTGATTCTAAGCATAGTGTGTTTTGATTATTCGAAGATCCACAGAAATAATTGAATGTTGCTCACTGTCTGACTTACTGTGGATCTTGAACAGAAAATTATTCTCGTTGAATTGTTCTGATAATTTTAATCAGAAATGAAAACGCATGTTTCTCAAAAACGCCAGAGAAATTAATTTCATCAAAAGATAAGTTCACAAATGGGAAAAGAGTAATATCCCTTTGTATAATTTCCACCAGAATTTATTGTGATATTTATTTTATGAGCAGGATAGTTACAGATATCTTTACTGATGTTGATAACCTGAGTATCAGAAAAATTGCCATCATTCTAAACATTGACAATAACTTTAACTAGTTCAAATATAAAGTATTTAATATGTTCTAAGTGACAGTAATTCTCAAATTCGTATCCCTATTGATATTTTATTTTCTTAATTGTTTTGAAGTCTTATTTCCCTGTTCTAACATTTACCTGTGTGAACTCTACTCAATTTATCAATATTAGAAATCTTATCTCTCGATAGAAAAATTTTAGATTATTTTGCTTAATATTATACAAAACCTTTTTGTTATTCCAAACCTTATTCAACCCATAAGATTAAATAGTATCATCAATCTTCAAGTTCTCTCACCTTAATCTATCTTTTGTATTAGATACAGTGAAAATGATATAGATTTTAATATTATTCAATCCATGCGAGATTCAATGCTTCATCTCAATTTTTACACATTTACAGTTTTTAGAATCAAACCCGTGGTGGTTAATTATCCCATTCAGCGAGTGTCCTACAGAACTAAATTGACATATATTTCAAATTCACATATATACAATTAAATGTTTTTTGGAAAAACAAAAAAGAAGATTTATCACATATTGCTTCTGGTCCATCACAAAGCTAGCCTGGCATCTCTAACCAAGGTCTGCTCTGAGCCGCATATTTAAGTGATCCGAATCCCGAGAGTGGTCACGTTTAGATATGTCACGTAAAACTAAGTCACTGCGATTAAAATCTCTAACAGGAAACGTTCTCCAACAGCAGCAGAATTCTTGACAAACTCAGAGTCTTATATCTTCTAGTATTAACTAAACGAGATCCGAAATGATACTAAAACATTTATAGTTTTTTTATACGTAGAATTTTAGTGGCAGTACCCATGACCTCAACACACGTCTTTCATTCTCAATATATTATCAAACAATATATCAATCCCCCAGACAAAATTAGCGAAGAATACAAAATTTTTAACCATGATCCATTACAATGCACCATCGGAAGTAACACAGAAGTAATCGCCCTAAATCACGCTAACATTCACAATTATCATAATCATAAGGTAAAATGTCTAACGTAGCCACCAGGAAATAAAAAAAAATCCCACGCGTAAATGAAATAATCTCAAATACCTCGTTCATCTCCAAATTCCCCGATAAGTAAAATCTTAATATTCAACAATCCATTCATTATGCATTTGCAGAATCACAAAAAATAGGAGCAAGACAAAAACGAGATGGCATAAAACTTTTTTATATAACTTATACATTAATATTAAAAAATATCAAAAATTAGCAAAAATAAAAAAAACAGAATTGGATTTTCAAAAAATATTAAGGTTTTTAATTTTTTTAAAATTTCATATTTTCTAATTTCCTGATATATCGTTTATTTTTCTACTATTTTCTGATTAATAATATATATATACTCTATATATACTCTTTCTATATAAACAAATAAAACACAACAAATACATATTTCATGTGCTTTTTTAACGTTTTCAGAACTTAAATAAAAATTGCACGGATAACTAAATTGAAAGATTGGGGACAAACTTTATGACATATAAATCCAATTTTTTATTATTATTATTTTGTTTATTGTTCGTGTTTTGAGAGGAGGTCTATAATATCTTCGCATAGAACCTAAACTTATTATATTTTTCAGATCAAAAAAATGCTCTAACATTAGCATTTTATTTATCTAGACATTTACATTTTATTAACATTACCTATATTATCCTACAGAGTTATAGTATCCTATAGAGAGTAGCATATTTTATTACATACTGCTCATTTCTGTCTGAATGAATACTTTTTCCAAGTCTTTGTTCCATATTTCATCTTCGGTTATATGTTGCTAAATGGGTTTTGACTTTGTATGCTAGAGAGAACATTTGTGTATTTATGTAATGTTTCTAAATTGAGGGGAAAAAACCTGTGCAATAAATGGATGCGTGTGTTTATAATGTTACAAATTTACACGGAAAAGGTATAGTTTTCTGTCTGAAAATGTGATCTGAAATGTGAAGACTTTTTCACATGACGAGAAGACAAGTGAAATGGATTTTAGGTTAATGCCAGCTTTTCAACTTTTTCTTCCAGCCAGTAACCGTTTTTGCTAATTTTAAAAGTAAATTGAGTGAAAAATGAATGTCAGAAGCAATATTGTTAAGAAGGGTAATTATTGGACCCGGTATATTTCCAAAACTTGTAGCAAAGTTTTTCATTTTTATATCAAGAGTTCAACACTGATTATTTCGGAAAACAATTAACTTTGCACCTGCTATTGTCAGTCAAGAATTGTATGGGAAAAATTCTTCCTTATTTCTTTTTCTTAGAAGAGTCACAGGAAAATTGTATGTAGATTTTTTTATTTACTATGCGCAATGAGTAATAAACTTTAATCAGAAATCATAATATTTTAAATACAACATTTGAAAAAGCACTTTGCTATTTTTATGAAATAATAAAATAAAACGAACATCCTTAACTTATTATATATCCTCCGGTAGGTGAGATCCAAATTAATATCAAATTGATACACCAATAAAAAAAGTAAATAAATAAATGTACTTAATGCGTATATAATTACAAAAGAGTAATGCTAATTATTATTATATGTGATTGGTGCAATGGAAACCAATTCTTGAAATGTTTGAGAAAATGGATGAATATCGAATGGCGTAATACGGGAGAAGACGGATAAAGGCCATTGGGTGATTTTAATTTCCATTGAATCATCGCAGCATTTAAAGCAAAGGGTAAATAATAAGAGTGTCACGTGCTCTGTAGTTTGGTATGAACGAATGCTAATCAATGCCTTGGTTCTAGGAGAGATAGAAAGAAAGAAAGGGAGAGAAAAGTCAAAGAATTAAGTACTTCAATAAATTCATGAATGCCGCAATTGAAATAAACTCTTAAAATGTTTGAGAAGATTCAGGAATACCGAATGGCGTCATGCGGGTGGAGGAGGGCCTTTTGATGATATTAATTTCCAATTTGTTCCAGAATTTAAATCTCAAGTAAAGACTTCAGAGATCTATCTTCAAACTAAATAACAGAAATGATAGCACAGTTGCAGAGTGCAGAAATATGTTTTCGGTGAGAAATATGTTTTCGGCACAATTTTAATGGAGCTTATTCGTTCCGTGCCTGAAAGTTACTCAGAAAGTCTTTCAATCGGCTAATAGTAATGTGCTTATGTATCTTGAAATACATTAAATTGCAGTAAATATCATAAGTTTTGTAATGTGTTTGAGGATGAAACGGGATATTACGACTCTGAAGAGATTATTATAGTACGAAGGCGATTCAAAAAGTACTTGCATTTGAAGATAGATGGTCTCATTAAGGTAAATCGTTGTTACCATTGGGTGCTGCCATCTGCTAAATGGAACTGAAACAAATGTGACATTGATTCATAAGTTAGTGTTGATTTGGTAGTCATTTGATTGCTGCCGTGTCGAGGACGCTGTAATTTTGCGTCGAGTTGTCACCATCGCCGAGACATGGATTCATCATTATTCACCGGAAACTAAGCAACAAAGAAAACAATGGGCTGCTTCCGGTGAATCTGCTCCAATGAAGGAAAGGATGATCTCATTGGCCGGAAAAGTTATGGTGAGGAATTTGTGAGATGCGAAAGTCGTCATGATCACGAATAGGAGTAACTGAGACAAATGTCTAATGAGTCCTGATGCTTACTAAAAATAAACCCTTTTCGATGATACGAGAGTCATTTCTTGGATTTTTGAAGAAGTTATTGAACGTAATAATTTTGCGACTATGTGAATAAACCTTATACTGAGCTACAGAGCTTTCGCAAGAGATAATTTGTCGTTTGGCTGTTAAAATAATATCAATGATTCAATTCTCGAAAGTAACCTCAATGATAAAATAGATTTTAGTCGCATTTACATGTTGCGCAATGTTAGTGAGGTTAATCTTAATTGCTATATTGGGATATGAATACAATTTTAATTTAAATCAGTGCTAAGTTTTCATACTTTTCAAGCACACGAGATCAAAGGATATATTTTACTCGTGTTTAAAAAATGCATGCAAAAAAAGACCAGATTTAGAACACCAGATGAATATCTCTACTAAATATTGTAAAATAAAGGCAATTCTTATATAAACATGCTTTATATTTTTCAAATAACTTTTAAACCCCTCAACTAACATGGCCTCCGAAAAGAGTGAATTATCAGCCTAATATTGTACTTCCCAAAAAGGAACATAAAAACAAAATAAATTAGTTAGGAAGAAAAAATTACAGCGGAGGCTAAAAATTAATTTAACGCAGCTTTTGATGACATTTTACGCATACGTTATCTTTTATTAAAGCCATAACTTCATGGTTAGCACAGCGAGCTCATTCAACGAGCACTTAGTTAGCTGGGGAAAGAAAGATTAAGCAAGTTAACAGTAATCGAATTGTAATATATGAAAGATCCCAAAGCTGAAAAGAGAAAGAAGCGTTCGGCCGTAAATTAACAACTGCTGTCATCGAAGGCGGAAGACAATTGCCGAGGAGAGTTGTCTTGCGCCTTCTCCTCGTCTCTTTAATTTGACGCTTTCGACGAAATTTTTGTCGGAAATGAGGCCACCTCTACTTCTACTGATCTGTCTCATTGGTACTCTCAAAAAGACAGATTTTATTTGGTACTTAATGTCTCGTTGAAGAACCGGAAAACTTATAAGTTAACAAATTTTTTTTATACCTTATTCATTTTAAAGAAAAGGAATATGCGTATTAAATGGAGTTTTGCATACTGCTTAAGATGTACACAGTTGAAAGATCTAACTACGAGTAGGATGTACGCACACAGTTTAAACTCAACCATATATATATATATATATGTATAAATGTACATTTAAATGCTGATAATTTTTTTTATAATTAGAAATAAAATCTAGCAATTAACGTATTACTACATAGAAAGTCAAACAATTCGTAAAAGAAGTGACATTTATTCTTGAACAATTCAAAAAGATGCAATAAGAAAAAAAAAATTAATGCACCTCTGTTGAAAGTTACATTAAACGCTTACTCATAACTTAACAACGAATTACTTATTTTGGTTAACTTAATGTAAAATTTTTCGATTTTTAGCAAAATATTTATGCTCTCTCTCTCTCTCACACACACACACTCTCTCTCTCTTGGTACGTTAAAAAAAGTACAAGTTTAAAATATGAATTGCAAATCTGAAATTGGAATATTGATGGAATTTGAAATATTCCTTTTATCAGATGAATTAAGTCTTTTTATGAGTTGGAAGAAATATTAACAATTGTTGATAACATTCAGTACGATTTTGAGGTATTTACGAACAAGCAACTCAAAATATTTAGTTACAAGTAGAAGTTTAGTACGCAATTTATTAACTCTTTGTTTTTCAAGAAAGACAGAGAAAATTAATGAAACTGAGCAACACGTAAAGAATAAAAATGATTAGAGAAAAGGGATTATAGAATTTATTTTATAGCGACACAGTGTAAGAATTTAACAGAGGAAAGTTAGTCCAAAACCACTTGAACAGGCATGAGACAAATGAATTCTCGTATTAGTGGCTATCTAAGAGATATAACATTTTCTATTCCTTTGTTGTTTATTCTGTAAGTGGCTGTGACGTATTTTCCTGCCGTCTAATTCTGTCGTTAATTCTGAGTTACAGAGGGAAAAAAAATGTAGTACAGACTTTTACTTAATAACTTTCCTACTAGACATCTTTTTAGCTTTTAAAAACTTTAAGTCTTAATGGTTTTCAAATAAATATATAAAAAAATAGGTGAAATAAAGACAATTCGCAGGCATTTAGAGGCTAGGAATCAAACAGCTGGAAATTTTTGAAATAAATTTACCGAACGTAATCAGATTACAGGCAGTTTATTTCGGCTGCTCTTAGTCTCAGCTTTCTACGTTTTTTGAATAATTTTATAAATGGACGAATTCATACGTACACTCCAAAGGAGCGGGATCACCTTCGAGATTCGCAATAAATATAGAGTTTGTGAAAAGTATTTCATTAATTCTTGGACAAAGATTTAAAACTCAAGGAACGTAATTTTTTTTGTTATTTTTTTTAAAAAAAAATTAACAATTACTAAGTGTATCTCTAAGAAATGATCTAGAAGCATGGGAATCATACAAAATTAATTACTGAAAAAATTATAATTCATTTAAAAATCCTTAAGAGAAAGACAAGAATTGACAATATCAAAAATTACATCAATAAATCATGTCTGTATGAAATAGTAATAAATGTACAATTTTTCCAGACTCATTCAAAATGATATTTCTTTATAAGTTTACAAACAAAAACTGATTAATTTAATTATGACACTTAACACAGCATAAATATTGGAGTACCAACAGCTCCAATACTAACATCTCTTTATAATTGTGAATAACATTTGTTATTGGATGAAACATCTAAGAAAAGGCTATCAATGCTGAACGATCGGAAAGCAAGCCTTAGATTATGTGTGAACAGGATTCAAGTGAAATCGAACCAATTGTCACTAACTTAGTGTAAAGTAATTTAAAAAAACTACAAGTTAATGAGAAAATAGCTTGGATTCAACGACGCATTAAAGAGTGTGAAATGTAGTTGGGATTTACAGCAAACTACGCATAGGCTGTTTATACAGCGCTCTGGTATCAAAGCGCGTTTCGATTAAGGGTGATTTTCACACTAAACGTACAATTGGGTCACATGCTAACTGCTTTACAACCCAGTATCCTTAGCATTCGATAAAAGATTAGGACAACTAATTTTCTGCTGCTTTCCTCTGCAACTATGTGCCTGAGGCTCGTTACCATTGACCACTGGCCATTATAAATGAGATCCAAGAGAAACCAATTAACCAGTGCAGTATTTATCAGAAGGCGCAACTACTAGATTTCAATTTGGACACAGCGTTGTGAAGCGGGGAACATAAGCTCGATTGAATCAAACCCCTTGTTGATCGATTCAGATTGGGTATGAAACATATAGTTTCAAGATGATGTACAAGCTCATGGCAGGCTGCTGAGAGACAACTTTGAAGTAGTTATGGTCCTAGTGCTCAATAATAAATTCAGGGAACGATTATTAAATCTAAATCGGGACAAAGAATCAACAACTATACATGAATAGCCTACAAATATCTAAATTAACTTTTTAAATAAATGTTTATAGAGCACTATTTTACTCTTAAAGAAAGGCCTAGTTATTCGGATTTTGAAAATAATTTTAAGATTTGAATTGTGCTTAAAGCCCCGAGTTTCAACTCACACATTCAATAAACAATCTCTCATAATTTGCTCTTTCTAATTGTTATAGATTGCGAGAAAATTTATGGTAAAAATAAATTCCAGGACATGATTGAAGTTTCGAGTTTTTTTCAGAATCAATGTCTCATAAAAACAAAAAAAGAATTATTATTTAGAATTGTGGAACATGGCACCAGCATCATAATATCTATAATTCTATAACGAACGGCTAACTAAAAATAATACTTTTGAATAAAACATTGTGAAGCTTTCGAGCTTCCGAAATGCATGAATACAAAATTACTTAATGTCGGTTGCGGAAAACTATCGTGATTCAGATGTTTTAAGAATGTAAAAAAAAAAAAAAAAAAAGCAAAAATTATTTCAGTATTTCATTCAACAGTATTTTTAACGAAACGTTTAGTTTATAAGACATTCCCAAAACATTATTAGATACAACCCAATATTGAAAATAATATATGAAATAAAACTTTTATTATAAAAAAATAATAAATTATTCTTTCCATTTTTGAAAATTAAACACTCATCGTAAACAAAACAAAAATCGATTCATCTGGCGAATCATCTTATCCTTTATGAAAAAATAAAGCACTTTTATTCTGATTACTTACATCTTGAAACTTAATGGCAGGAAATTGAATGCATTTTAATTACAAATAAACTCATTAACTTGGATTAAGTTTCATCTATCTAATTGTGAAGAAAAATACAGATATTTGTTTATCAACATTTTTTTAAGAAAAATTATTAATCGAAAGCAAACTGAAAATGACACGTTTTTGAAAAACAAATATAAATCAACAGTACATATTTTTTTCTAATTTTATACACATCACAGTCAGAGAAAACTTTTTTTTGAAATAACACATAACCAATGACAAGAACATGAGAGAAAGAAATCAATGTATTTAACCTACAAAATCATTGATTTCTGGACATGAATGGCTACTGACAGGTCTGCCAATGCAATACAACTTGCAAACCAAAATTTCCGATCGCCATCAAGCATCTCGATATAGTACATAAGGACAAGAAGAAGGAATGAAATAAAAAAAAAAATCCTGACATAGTGTGATCAATGGTAAAAGCCGTGGCAACCAGTACAAAAATCGATACATGGCTAAGCCCTAAAGGAAATACATGACGGCTGAAGGCCAGAATACATATAACGGTGTTACAAGAAACGAATGGCAAGCACGTGTTGGGGGAGGGTAGAATTCGGTCCAATGTGAGGGGCAGTAAAGAAAAAAAAAATAGATATGCCTCCTGGGAAGGTTTAAGAAAACGTACTGAAAACTCGAGGATGGAAGAATTAGGAGAAATAAAAGAGCAAACATAACTGAAAGTGCAGAAGAAAGTAGCTATTGCTGAAAATAAAGAATTAGAAAGTTAAACAAGTTAAATTGCAGTTTCATTTTCTGTCTGAAGGTAAAGGTAGTATTTGAAAAAGAAAAAAAAAAAAAAAAAAAAAAAAAAAAAAAAAATGCCAAGAGCTCAGTGACGGTGAAGCTTCACTAGTTATATACAAAATTTCGTAGTGCTCGGCAAACAGTTGTCAATTAACGGTATATGAAAAACTTTTGGCAGTACATAATGAGTGCAAAAGAAATTCAGAGAGTGTGCGCAGTTACAATTTTATCGGGTTTCTTTCTTCATTGAAATTTCGAAGAAACTCCGTTTGAGAATGCAGAAAACGGCAAAATTCTTGCACTTTTTAAAATTTAATTCCATCGCGTTGCACTGATATGGAAAGTGTCATAGGAATTTCTCACGTAGTTTAAATATGGAAATACAAGGTTCATGTATTAATATATAGAACAACTAAATTTTTCCTTCAGGTAACTAAGACTATATTCCTCGCTTTAAATTTGTTAATTTAAAAAGGTAGAAACTGAGTTAAACAGACTGCATCGCTTAGTAAATAACAAAAACATGCCCTTTAATTATAAAAAGACAAAAACTTTAGCTATTAAGTTGCAATATTTAACTAACTAATATTGTTGAATGCTTTATTAAGGTAATGGCTCAGAGTTTCACCTTTCTCATTTTACTATGTTTTAAGAATGTTACCACATTTATGCCCATTCGTTGAGCAATGATAATTACTAATAATAAATTGTTACACATTTTATACATAATCTATAGCAAAAAGTAAAGCGAGCGAAATATCGCAAGGACATGGAATTTCTTCCCTACTTTCTCATAGCATAGATACTAAGATTTAATGAATTAGAAGAATGTAATGAAGTCGACAGGATAACACAGCGAAGAGAAATATGGCTGAGACTTGATAGAAAATCAAACTGTTCTTCAATTTCGAAGCGTTTCTTTTATTCGACAATGTATTCGCAACATGAGCAATAATATATTAATTATTCAGAGAATAAAATGAATAAGTAACTAGTGCTCTAATAACATAGAGAATTAAAAGTGGTCACAAAACAAGTCCACCACAGAGGCTCGCATTATGAAGAAAAATTCAAAAAGTGAAGAAAAAATGAGAATACACTCCAAAAATAAGTAAAATTTCATACAAATTACGCAGTATATACGTAAAAAATTGCTGCATTATAAAATATGATACGCATAGCAGAGCTGCTGTCGTCTTAATGTCACTAAAAACGTTTCCGTAAACAACCTTCAAAAGCGTCTAGATTTTTTGCAAGAAGAAACCGCGCAGTAATATTTGAAGATAGCTGTTTTTAAGATAGGTGTAATAGTCATAATTTATCTGAAGATTTACGATGAAGCGTCAATGGGAGAATAGAACCGTGCTAGAGTCAATCCTATGTAGCAAGATAGCTTAATGTGAAACCTCATGCAAGTTATTTATTGTAGACTGCATTTCTAATAACATAATAAGCTTCTACAAGTTACAGCCTAAAAATACCCAGAGCAAAAATTGGTGCAGATGACCTCTAGTAACTGCAGAGGGACATAGAGCCAATTTATTTAATATCTTGTTTCGTAGCAGTCACTGGTAGGCTGGCATCCAGATCAATGCACACAAAAAACTTTATGGAGAAAAGTTGCATACAAGACGTTCAGTATTATGCGTACCACTTCACATAACCCCATAGAAATGAACAGTTTAATTGGGTACGCACACGTCAATTGGAATGTAAATCAATGGAGGTCCTTACTTATGAATCCAAATTTGTTTTGTACAATGACTCGTGACTCAATAATATTGTTGGTAGAGGGGAGGGAAGACCTATTATTTTAGTCATATATATGAAAGATATAAACTTGGTCGTTTCTGCGAATAGGTATCTCTTTTGACGCCAACAGTGACCAGTATATCATTCCAAGAAACATTGTTAAATCTCAGTGATTTAGAAGCAACTTCCATAAATGTTTCGTTCTTAAGCAAACACAGTGGATGACTTCTTCATTGAACAACACATACATCGACTCGTAGATATCGATTGTTAAAGAATTACCTTCGTGAAGAGATTATTGTGTGCATGGGATGGCCAGCTCGTTCTCCGAACTTAATAGAGCATGTTTGATATTCTCTAGGGAGACGTATTACTGCCCTTAACTCTCCCCCAGCAATTATTCAACATCTTCAAATTACTTCGATAAAGCACTGGGCTTTGCTGTCAGTTGCGTCAATAAACACCCTCATTTTGATACATAGTCTAACTAGTATACCTATTGGAAAAGATTACATCCAATACTGCAGCTGTCACATTGAATTCAGTTGCTATGTTTTTTTTTCTTGATGTTTTCATTTTCTATATTTTCAAGACAGAAAATAAGCCTATTGTTTATCTTTTGAACTTTATTTGTGAAACATTGCTTGATTAATATTTTCACTAAATTTCAATACATTCCAATAAACAGAAATTTCCCAATCACAATTTTTCTGATTTTTTCTCTTGGGTTTCGGAAACTAGTGTTTAATCGAAAGAGATAGATTCAAAATGCATTCTAATACAAATTCTATTATCCGAAACAACAAAAGCAAATGCAAGTCTGATAACTGATTTTTCTTTTATTAAAAAGAGGCTTAAATCTATGTAAAAAATCATTGCTGTAAAATCTTTTTCAAGCTTTGTCATGGTTTGAATATCTTATGAAAGCAATGGGAGCACAAAACAATTTAACATGAAGGGGAGTAATTTTAGCAACAACTTCGCAATTAATAAATGGAGCATTCTTGAATATATTTAGAAGACATTGACCATAGATTATCTTTATTTTAAGAATTGCACAATATAAGAGACATACTTACTTTGAAATTTGTATGAAAATTATCAGTTTTTTTTTTGCCTAAAACGTAATGATCATAAAAATAAATCGCAGACATTTCTGCTATTAAGAGATTATAAATATTATTCCATCACGGGGGTGTGCTCATTTTATATAGTACGCGTTTAGCAAAAAAGTGGAGAAATTTGAAAAAGTTTCAAACACATGTTAGAAAGATGCACCAATTAATTTAGAAACTCTTAAACATGAAAGAAAAGAAAACTATTGCTTTCAAAAAATGTTAAGTGACATTGTTGCTCTCTGCGACGAGTTAAATGTAAAAACACTATATTAAATATTACTTCAGGGGGAAATAAACAGTCAAATGTAAGTATGGTAGTGTGAAACTAATGCATAAACAGTTTCGTAAATGTAAGCGGTTGCATACTTTGGAGAAAAGAGATGAAGATAGATGGAAAACTAAATTCCCATACTTTTAAAATAAACAGAGCTATCAAATAAATACAGCAAAAATATTGAATACAGATGAGAAAAGAGGATAATGTTTATGCTAAATAATGGTAGAGGGTACAGAAAAAGTAATAAAACTCTTACTTATATTTATTATTATTCATTTTATTCCCAAGCAAATAACCGCAAATAATAATCATAAGCCGAAACTTTATTGAATAACATTTCTAATTCAAGCAAATACTTAAAATTGTACAACTGAAATATTAACAACTTTCGAAAATGCAATTATGAGTCCAATAAATTTTATTTTCAATTCGACTAAATAAATTCCATACACAGACATATGGGTATGCATGTAAGATTAAATACAAAAAATGCTACATATAGAAAGAATTAATTCACCTCAAATATTTTATTTGCAGAGATCTTCTTTATTTAGACGGAAATTCTTCGTATATATATATATATATATATATACTAATTCTACTTATCTCTTTTTTTTTACTTGTTAAAAAATAATTTCACTAGACTCCAGTATAACATTAGCAGTTATGAACGTAATAGCATATAACACACACATTGCGTTTACTCCCAGAAACTGAATAAGAATATGGATATCTCATTTTCTTTTAATGTTGGCAAATAGAATTCTTTAGAAAAGAATGAGTGTTATTTACCGAATTAAAAGTCTTTTCTGAAGAAATGCGCTTTGAATATTAGAATCAAGTATAGTAAACTGAAATTTGTAAGTCTCTCAAATTGTAATAGACATTTAACTACTTTTTAACACGTTTTTTATAAATAAAAAATAATAATAAAAGGTTTTTGTAAAGCATTAGTTTCAAACTAATGTGTATGTATTACTATTTAAATTAAGTGCGTAATATGATGATTAAAAGAGTCAGAGAGAAATTGAACATTTTTCGAGTAATTTCCTTTGATTTATTTTATCTTTTA
Organism: Nephila pilipes; assembly: GCA_019974015.1. Classification (NCBI taxonomy): domain Eukaryota; kingdom Metazoa; phylum Arthropoda; class Arachnida; order Araneae; family Nephilidae; genus Nephila; species Nephila pilipes. The sequence continues at coordinate 331,069 of BMAW01051769.1, forward strand.
CTAAATATTAAGATAAATTGATTCTTAAGCAGTTATTTTTAAAGCAAAACACAATTAATACAAACATAGAATTAAATAAACAACTACAATTTTTTTTTCTTCTTCATAGTGTCTATGTAGAAAATTAGAAATTACAAATCAAGATGCGTTTTTCAACAAAAACTTCTCAATTCATCGATATGATGTTACCTTCTGCTATATAATCATAAAATATGCAACAGCTAAAAATTAAGTAAAAATTCATTTTATATATATATATATATATATATATATATATATATATACTGAAAATTCATGAAAGAATAATTTAAAATATTTAAAAAGACAAAAATCCAGAAAGAAATGTAACAATGAAAGAAAAATAAATGAAAATATGGAACCCAGCAAGTCAAAAAGCAATATCGGGCTGAGGACCGAATAAGCGGGGTTAAACTAGAGTTTAATGGTACCAACCTTCCCCCTTTGCGACTTGGTAGGCTGAATTGGGAAATCCAAATTGCAAAAGAGTTCATGATTAAAAGATGCAAAAAAATTCAGCGATAAAATCTACAAAAATAAAATCTATAATACTAAAAATTATCAACAAATCAAAATATAAAAATTACTTACAAAATTCAAAGAAATGAACATTCAAATATGTGAGTAGTAAGACGGAATTTTCTTTAAGCTTCAAGATGTATATCACATACTCAAAATGAAAAAAATATAACATATCATCACCATATAAATTGAAAAAAGATTTAAATCAATGTTTGATTGGTAATAAAATGTAAAAGGATGCAAGCAATTGGTTGGTAATAAGTTGTATGGTAAAGGAGTATAATGGTCCAGAGAGTGAGTAAAAATGTAAGCTGTGTAAATGTAAATAAATAAATAAATAAATTCTTCACGGCTAGACCACTAACAAGCCGACTTTGTGGACCTATTGTTGTGAGGTGGATTTGAAATTGGATCACGATTCGCAAAGATGTTTAATATATTTGTGATGTATATAAGTATTTAAGAAATTTATTGGATAATCATGATCTAAACAGTTGTTGAAGAATTTTTTAATGTTATTAAACTTGTCTATTTTATGTGTGGTTGATTTGTTATTACGTAATAAAAAGCCCAATAAAATATTCCTATAAATGGATCTGTGCAGATTACTGTTCCAAAAAGGTATTTTAATTACATGGAATTCGAATCTCTCTCTTTTATCATAAATATTACTAATTAGTCTATTGTCAACAATTTGAAAATCAAGATCTAAAAATTCTACTGTATTAGAATTAAGATTAGTTTTTAATAATTTGAGATAATTAGGGTAAAACGAAATATTTGGTTTAAATTCCTCAGTTTTACCTAAAATAATTAAATCATCTATGTAACGATAAAGAAAGTAAGAATCATTGTCTATCTGTTGTAATTCATAAAAATGTAAATGAAAATTTGCCAGACAATTACTAGCTGGACTTCCCTGAGGGAAACCCTGAATTTGCTTATAGAGATTTTGACCGAAAACTATAAAATTCTCTTGTAATACAAGTTTAATGAGAGTATTGAATTTTTCACGTTTTTATTGTTTGATTAAAATGATATTTATTGCATAAAATTGCATGAACCCTCATTAAATCTTGAATATCTATTGAGTTAAACAGGTCTTCAAAATCATACCCATGTATAGAGAATACCTCTTGTTCCTTCATGTTTTTGACAATTTCAAAACTATTTTTAATAATAGCAGTATTTTCAATATTGTCAATAGATTTTTGAAGAATGGATTGTAAAAGTTTGCCAGATTTAGTGATATAGGTGTTATATCCATTCGTAATACTTCGAAATTTGACAGGATTTTTGTGAAATTTTGGCGTTAAGAAAATATATGGAAATTTAATGTTTGTAAGATGTAAACCCAACTTCTTATTGAATGCCAAAAGACGATTATTTATTTCTCTGTTACTATATTTGGATAACTGGAAAGCATTATTATTCAATACATGTTCACTCAATAATTTATGATAGTAAAATTTGCAAATAATTGCATAATTTGCAGGAACCTTATCTACATAAACGATAACAAAATCCTTCTGCAAATCATCTATAGCAAGTTTTAGATCTTTAATTGTAATTTCCCTATCCACTGTAAAATTCAAATATAGAATTTTCTTCAAAACACATGACCTAAATTCATCAAATGCCTCAATTAGCAAACCATATTTAATTGCAACCTTAAGAATAAAATTGTCAAAATCATTAGTAATTTGTTTTCTTACTACAAGGTTAATATTAGTAATCATGAGCCTGAATAAAGTTCCTTTATTATGTTTATTCATATATATATATATAAATATCTCAGTTTGTAAGACTTTTAACTATGAATGCCAAAATATCATCGAGAGGGAAAAACTCTTGTGTCTTTTTGATACTAAAAAACCACCTCGAGAAAATTATAAAGCAGTCATAATTACAAATTATTAAAATAGCTTTCATCCAGTAATCGATAACTTCTGGAGAAAAAAACATTCAACTAGCCGTTCAGCGGCCATCCCAAATATGTACAGAGAAATTACATCAGGGCGAAATTCAACACAGGAAGGTACCTTACAACGCGTGGGCCACGGGTCATTAGCAAAACACACACAACCGAGTTAACTCGCCTTTCGCGGCTAAGGTTAATTGCATTAGTGAACACACAAGAAGATAATTAACGTTAATGTACAGCGCAAAAATGTCCAAGAAATCTTAAGAATTTCATATCTTAAAAGGAGGGGGAAAAAACTGTAAATCCTACAGATTTCGAAGAATCTTTCTATCCCAAAGAAAGCGATCGAGTACCACGAAAAGGCAATAAATAGGGAAAAGATAGGGGGCAAGGGAAGGAAGAGTTGCTCACCCTCCCCTAAAGAGAAGACACCATCAAAAAACATGAAGGGGGGAAATCCTAGGGGAGCCGAACCGTCACCGGCTGTGTTTTCCAATTATCCCGTCGAGGTGCCAGAAAGTGACGATCTAATGCATCACGTCGAGAGGTGCAAGAGATGTCACGAATGTTGGTTGGGGTAGCCACTTACGGCAACATCGTAATAGAACTTGGCGGAGTGGGTTGTGAGAGCCCTGTAAAAAAAAAAGGGTTTCACCAACTGGAATTGGTAGAAACTAGCCGAGGTTGGCTGATTCCCGAAGGTGCATGGACGTCGCAAACGTGACAATGGTTGCTGGCGCCGAAGATTGATAGATCAGAATGAAAGCAAGGAAGACCCAATAATGGTAATTTACTGGATATTTCTTTTCTTTTTATAATTAGAATACCCAAAGTGACTGGGGGAGCAGAAGTAATGGTGACAATAACAAAGACGGACTTGATTGAGTTTGCGATCTGCTAGATTGGGTCTAGGTAATTTAGTTTCGATGCCTTGTTATCTAATCTGAGAGAGATGATGAAGAGTTTTTTTCAGTATTTTGTTATAAAAGGACTCATTCATCGTTATATAAAATTACACACATTTGAAAAACAACAAAAGTTGTCCAGTAAAAATAAAAATTTATAAATGCAAGACATTCAAAAAAATGAATTTATTTTTATGTTCGTTTTCATACTCTAAGAATAGTAGCCGCATGTATGTAAAACAGATGATACCTAAATTTTTCATGTAAATACTTTTTTAAGCAGACATATTTTAGCACTTATTAGAGCTCCGTGACTTAATTACTGCGTAAATGTTTTTTTTTATTGATTACTGTATGTCGAAGATTGACGAATAAAATTAATCAAAACTTTGTGTATTAAAAGAAAGATTTATTTCATCCAATTGTTCCTGTTGTTGATAAGAATATTCTCTTCTCTAGTGAGCAATAAATGAATTCCAAAACAAAATAATTGCTTGTTGAGACAGAAGGAATGTTTCCAATTGATGCATCAGAAGAATATATTAATATACTAAAGTGTCAATTTTGTCTCGAGTTTTAATGTTTCAAGAGTATTTACGCTCTAGTTAGAATGCGGATGGGTTCAATAGAATTTTGCTCAATAAATGCTTCAGAATTCTTCATACAAATCATTAGACGTTCCAAAAATAAGACATTAAAAAAGCGCATTAAACATGGAAAGAAAGAACGAAATTTTGCTTGCAACCACTGAAAATTAATAGCTGTATTTTTTCCAACCTCATTATCACTATTTTTTTTAAATCGAAATAAAGTAAATACTCTTTTAAGTACAAAAACATATGTGAACAATGATTTGGCATGTATGAAAAAAGAAACCAAAGAATAGATATGTATATTTAGAAATAAATTTTTATTCGACTTACAAGTCTTTTCTCGAGAATTTAAGATATTTATTTTGAAAAAATAAATGTCTGCTATAAATAAGGAGCATTTCTATAGTAATGCGGTTTTAAATATAACTGTGCCAAGTATAATAAATTAAAATGTAAAATAACTATATACCACCCAAAGAGAAATCTAGAATTAAGTATTGGACAAAAAGAGAGATAAAAACGAAAGCCATTTACAGTTCATAGACTTCCAATTTACTAAACTTCAAAAGAGCTTTTAAAAAGTTTCTATCGATTAGAGGGAAGACGAAATGTTTTCGCCTGGAATACCATCTTTGATAATTCTAATCGGATAGAATGCATGATTTATTCAGTATCAAGTGAAGTTCGAAAAGCAATCTGATTTACTTAAGCGAAATAGTTATAGAAACTATCTGAAAACTGAATTACTTTGCTTAAAAAGCAGTCGCTTTGCTTCATTTTATGAGGAAAAGTATACCCTAAAGCACAAAGAAGTGCTTTCCCAAGGAGAAAGAACATTGAAATGGCTAAAAATAAGTAAAAAAGCTCGAATCTTATGAGATTTTCGAAAATAAATGTTTGCATTTGTCCATTTTTTAAATTAGATTTAGAAGGCCTTTCTTTTACTTAATAAATACAGAGAAAATATTACATAATCCATAGCATTGAGATAATGTATATATTAAGTTAATACTGCATTTTTATAAGAATGTATTTTTTGCTTAGAACAAAATTCTTATTTTATCCTTCATAAAAAGAAAGTTCTATTTATAAATATTCATATACAAAGTGAAACTTGGTATGTTTTTAATCTGACAAATAACTTTGTTTAATTTTATCATGTATTATAATTACTATATTATTAAACAAAATACGCAAAATATTTTCTTTTAAATAACCTCTTAAAATGATTTATTATTTAACAAATTTGGGGACAGAATTTAAAATTCTTATAACACAAATAATTGAAAAATATAAAATATTTCAACGCAATATTGATCGAGATCTAATTTATGCAACCAAGCAGATATCTATCAGAACTAATTTTTCACCGCAAACTCTTGCATTACTAGAAATTCAGTGTTTATTCTCTACTTCAGATTTACAGCAGCCGGATCACTGTTGATGTATGAAGCTTTCCTATCATACATCAGTGTCTGGCCAACAACGAATTATTCACGAGACAGTATACCATATAATCAAATAGGAAAGAGTAACAATTTTAACAAGAGTAGCATTTCATATATTAATTTTGTAGAAAACAGAGAACTATAAAAATGCATTTCCAAAAGGGAAGAAAACATTGTTAGTAAAAATATTTAAAAATATATTGCATGATAAGAACTCAGGGATTTTTTAAAGCAGGATGTTCGAATTTGTAATTGTAAACTATAATTCAATTTTAGCTTAAATAAGGCTTATTTATTGCACTTAGAAATGTTTTATATATACATCATGTTAATAGAATATTTTTATATATACCTTTTCCCAAAATCTTTATTTTAAATTGCTTAAGATGGTAAAAAAAAAAAAAAAAAAAAAAATGAAAACATCAGTCTCTACATAAAGCAAAAAGAACGTATAAGTGTTTAAGAAGAATTTTACATGTTGACAGCTTCAATGAAGGTAATTATGATATTTTTAAAGCCATAAGTGTGTCTGTTATGATAATTGATAAAAAGGTAATATTATTCTGTAGAAAGATGGGAAATAAACCAGTTTATGTAGATGTAGAAGGGAAATATGCATTCATCCCCTGTACTAACACATAAGTATAATTGCGACTGATGTGAAGATGCAGAAATGTCATTTACAAATGAAATGCCAAAAACACTTTAATCGAAATGGGATTTATTCGAATGGAATGAACTGGAGTGTTTTTCTGGTTCTAAATGCAAGTAAATTAGGGGGGAAGTTAACAATAAAAGAGAGGCAATCAAACAGGCGTCTCCGAATGTAGTAATACCCACGTATAACTATACTATGACTTATAGAAAATCCATTAGTATTTTATAACAAAAAAGTACTTTTTAAGAACCAGATAAATTAGTAATAGAAGGACCCAAAAAGAAAAACAAATACAGCTTTTAATAGTAATATTTCATAGTAGGTTTTAATATTTCAGATTAGATGCATTTTCAGTACTTTTTTTTACAATTGGGTATTTTGTTAAATATTAGAAGTAAATAAGAAACAATTACGTATTCTACTATAAGAAATATTTGGAATGTCACTATTAACTTCATTTTAAATTAATTAATACAAAATAATTATATTAAATAATAAATACTTATATTAAATTAAAAACTTAATTACGACAATTCGCTAATTAATTTATAAATTGTACTAGTTGCGTAAGAAATAGTGATGACGATTTGAAAGCACATTTAAAGTTCAATAAAAACTATCTATTAAAATTTTACGAAATAATTAGTTAAATTTTTTAAGTTGAAATATTAGCTTTTCCTTTAAATATAGGAGATATCTTTTTCCTTTCTTATCAAGATATTTATTCAACCTTGTTATTAAAAGTTTCACATTCCGCGATATATCAACTTCACACTCGAAGTAATAGACTCTTTTTGAAGCCACGGGGAAGATTAACAGCTTTAGACAACCTGTTAAAAATTAAGAGATTCTCTAGATAAAAAGTCTCAACAAATTGATAAATTGAAAGGGGGAAAAAAACACCATCATTTGCTTCGTTAACCACGATGATATATAGCACACTAAAAAAACCAAGTAAAAAAGACGCACTATCGCATTTCATATGAATTCACACATGAAGAGCGTCTAATCAAGTTCATCACGGCAAAGCTACATAGTTAGCACAAAGATGTACAAAAGTGAACTTTTAGACCATATATCATATTGCGATTAGTTACGGGAAAAAAAAATCTTTGTAATGACCGTAACCAATTTTTAAGACTCGCCATTTTGTGAACTTCGGATCTTTAAAAAGACCATCTTTTTTTAATTAAAAGGAAAGACCAAAAATGAAACTAAAGAAATAATGTTTCGGTTTCTTAAAGAACGGCTTTTATTGCGCATTGCTCCAGCTGAAGACTGTGAATGGCACCGACTTAATTAGAGGGACAAAGGTATAACGTATCAGATTACTGGTTGATAATTTTTAAAGCATACTTATCTTCAAAGTCAGAATAAAGTGCTGCTAATAATTGTCAGATAATTTCGATGGGAAAAGGTTTTTTTGGAAGCATGATAACTTGCTTGAAGTGGATCGTATTTCAATGGAACTGTTGGACCAATTAAAGGGTGCAACACCGCAAAGTGAAATCCGATAGAAATCCCATTGAAGGTGTGAGAGTAGAAGTAAAAAAAAATTGAGAAACATTTGAGGGAAAGTTAAGGCTTGGGAAAGCGTCAAGAGATACAAAGGCATCAGATAGATCATAAAAAAAAAATCGAAACATACAGTGAGGTATAAAAGTTTTAATAAAAAGAATCAATTTTGCATATTGTTTTTCAAAAGAGAGGCAAGCCACCAATGGTATGAAAATCAATTAAATACAAATATTGTATTATTGTTTATTTACAATTGTTAGGAAATTTCATTAGTTTCCGGATCTAAGTTATAAGCTATAGAACAGGCCTGTCCAACCCTTTGGGCTTAGCGGGCCGCATAGTATATATATATATATATATTCTTTTTGATTTGGGCTCTTTTAACACCAAATAAAATTCTCACGCTAAACACTACTCCTTTTTTTCACCTCTCAAATCGCGGAAAGCAACTAATTCTCCCGAATCCCACTAAATAAATCAAGACATTTAGCAATAAATTTAGGGAAATTATATTTTACTGAATTAAATGTATTTGTACAAAATGTAATTTAAAAAACTGTTCTGCAAGTACAACACAATAATTAGCAATCAAAACATACAGAGTCGTCGATCTGTCTAGAACCATATGCATATGGGTCAAATATATTGGGCTTGGTGCAGACAGACTGGCTGCTATATTTCCGATGATCCACGAGTCGCATTCTCTCCTCGCGTCTTGTAATGAATACCCGTACTCTTCAAAAAGTTTTCTGGTTCTGTGTATAATGTGCATCTCCCACTCATACAAGTGAGCCTTTTAAAGCGAGCTACGCTTTGTAATTGTTTCTGAACAAAATTACAGAAAAAAAAATTGTGACGATACTTGAATTAATGTACTGAGATATTCCCATAGTAATGGGATCTGATAAGATTCATGGAGGAATGTTCTTTGGTAATTTAATGCACAATAATAAGTTTGAATATTTACTCCGAGGGCCTCAGGTTGACACCGGGTGGGCCACATGTGGCCCGCGGGTAGGCCAGGCCAGCAGTAGAACAGCAAAATAAATAATAAAAAAGTGCCCTTTTATAATTACTGAGGTATTAAAGTATCAAAAATACAAGATGTGTTTGTGTGAGGACTGTTTTTTCCGTTTAGTTCCAAGCTAGAGACAGTGTTGTAATTTATCTCCATTTTTGAATTTACTTTCTTAATTCCTTTCTGTTGAAGAATGCATTGTGGGTCTTGATAAAGTTTGAATATTTCAAACATGGTTGTAATTTTCTTAAATTACTTGTATTATTTTTTAATTATTGATTATTCGCGTGTTTAATATGCATTCTTGGATATTCTGCAATATTCAAGAATGCAATTTAATGTGCCTTTTTTACGTTATAATACAATGAATGTTTTAAATTTAAGATGATCTATTTTCAACATTAATTTTTTTTCTTTTTATTTTATAATATGTATTGTAGTATTTGTATTTTAATAGTTTGCGTGAATTGAAAAATAATTACACTGTTGATTTTATCAAGCCTACATTTAATAGACAATTACAAAAGAATAGCGTGTCAAATAAGAAATATCTAAAACAGGGCATCCGTAACATCTTATAAAACTTTAACGTAATTATTAAGTATCATACATTTTAGTAGTATTAATTTGCTGACCAGAAACTGAGCTTCTAAAGTGTCTACATGAAACAAACATCACGCAATTAACAAGGGGAAAAAAAAAAGAGTCAGAGCCCCGACAATCATTTTCATTGATCTCAATTACAAATTTTGAAAATGCAGAATTTTTTTTTTACAATATGCTAATTCATTTTTAGCTTCAATTTTTTTTTTTTTTTTTTTAAAAAAAAAAACAAGACATAATTTTTTTTTAAAAAAAAACAAAACAACTTTTTTTAAAAAAACAAGACATATTTTTTTTAAAAAAACAAGACATATATATATATTTTTAAAACAAGACTTCACATTTTTTAAAAAGTGATAAATAGAGCCATATATTTTAATATGCATCATTACTAAGTCATTTAGTCTATAGTATCTATAGTTTAGTGCACCTATAATCGTTTCGCAAAGAAGGAATTATAACAACTTTTTTTCCCATGCTGTAAAAAATATAATTGTCTTTATCTCAACAAATATGTGCATCTTTATAGATAACTAATAGATTATAAGTGCCAAGATTACTGAGTAAAGATGAAGCAAATCACTCATTTCTGGCGTTGAACTTATCGCTTAAGCAGATGATAGAATTGACTGTTCAGCAAGCGAGCTGAAAAATAAATCACAGACCTCACAGGAAGCAAAAATGGAGTACATATATCAAAATGGAAGTAATTTTTCATTTGATTTCTAACTTACCAATTAAGCCCCATTGTGTTTATAGCCATCAATCCATTTATTGATTTAACTGCAATAAGTTTGAAATCTTGCTCCGCTTAGCTTTATTTGTTTAATAAAAGTAAATATTTTCTTTGGTTTCAAACATTTTACAAATTTTATATATATAACGAATCTGAAAGGTATTAAAAATCTATGGGACAGATTTGTTATTAGTTATGTAGACAAAGTACCTAATAATTATGCCATTAAATGAGAAATTCTACATTAATTTAACGAATAAACACCTTGAGAATAATAACTCATTTAGAGTAGGGAGCAATTGTCAGGAAACATTTCTAATAGAATTTTTGTATCTTATAAGACAATTGGTGTTAACATTAAAAATAGTAAATTGCATCACATTTTTTAACATCAAAATTTCACAAAAATCCTATAACTGAAACTGTAGGTAATGGTTCGAATACTCTTGCTGGTAAAAAAAATTACAAAAAATTATACATAATAATACAGATAAGTAGAAGAGTACTACCTTTATTTTAAAAAAAATGCTGATAATGTCAAATATATAACTAATGAGCATATTTATGCTGTTTACAGCAATAATTTTGAAGATATTTTTAATCCTATTGACACAGCAATTCGTTTGTTGAAGTTCTAAAAAAGATTTATAAGGAATTTAATATTAATAAGGTTACCACATGTGAAAAAATTAACTATGTTTATCTCAAAAGAAAACTGTATATTTTTTAATAAAACAGATTAAAAGTATACCAAAGGCGGGCATGCGAGTAATTGTTTAACCAATATTGATTTATATTTTTATAAAGCTCATTTTTTTTTCTTCTTTATAATAGTTTAAAATGCTTGGATATATTGATGAAGCTATTTTCTCTTTCAAATTAATAATAATAAACATATTAAACATTTCTTATCTTTTTATCCGGAGTATTTAAACTTATTGCAATGTAAATTAATCAGAATATAGTTAGGAATATTTTCTTCAAAATAGAATATAAAACTTCTAGTGATATATATGATAAAAGAGGCATTTTTTTCTTTTGCGATCCATTAAGTATCCTTACGGGGGAGCATTAAGCCTGAATATTTTTAGGAGCGTAATTTATAATAATATTTTATGTAATGTTAGACTTGTGGCTAATATACAGGATATTTACATTAATTTGGATAACTTTTAAGCAATTTGTCTGAAAGCAGAATTTCCTCTCAATTTTTTAAATGTAATTTAAAACATAATGATTCTAAGCTTTAGTGGTTTTTTTTTTTTTTTTTTTTTTTGTTTTTAATTTTTTTTGTCATCTTTCATTCAATTTTGTATGAATTTTTATTTTAAATTCTTTTTGTTCGTACTCATTATCTGTGATACAAGACATTACTATATTTCCTGTTTAAGACTGAGAGAGATAATGTTTTATTTGTAAGCGAAGGAATAGTTTAATAGTGGTTACTATGCATGGCTTTAACAATGCTGGTTATAAATGGCTTACAGGTATCCAACAATACCAACAGACAAATTTTATGAATCAATAAGAAAAGTCTAGTTATTCAAAAAGAAACCAGATGAAAATTGAATAAATTGTAAAAGAAGAAATCAAGGAAAGTATACCAACAGATAAAGCAACATACTAAACCTGTTCATAATGAAAACAGAAAAAAAACCCCAATTTATTAACCAAAACATTGAATCAACAAAATTTTAAATTTTTTTTTACCTGAACTTACTTGAGATGTCATATATGATACATCTTGACGATGTTATTATTGATGATGATGTTCAGCAAAATAAATCAGCCGTTAATAGTAATGAATATTTAATTTTATTGAAAGAGATTATGTATTCACAATTCCACACTATGACGAAATAAAGCTAGGAAGTTGCGAGGCTCTAACAGCAAGTGTCAGCACATAGAGGAAGTGTTAAACGGAGAAGCACCTTTATATACCATGGAGGATAAAGGGGGTTCTAAGAAATATTTTTGTTCATGATTCAGCAATTACAAGGGACTATAACAAAGATGAAATCAATACATTTACAAGTGGAAGATGAAATTTGGCGTTAAGAAGATAAATTTAGCTTATAACCATACGCTGAATATATATATATATATAAATTACTTTCACTTAGATATTGAATGAAATCAGAATGCAATTAAAATAATAAAAGTCAAAAGGTTTAATAAAGGAAAATTAGAATTAATTGCTTTTCTAATTAAAGAATACACGCATAATAAGTCCCTCGAATTAGAAATTTGAAAACATTGAATAATTATCATATTAGTGTAAAAATTACTTCCTCATTAAAAAGAAAAACAAAAAATATTTAAATTCTTTTATCTGGAGTTGCTGATGACTTGATTTAAAATTTAACATAAAAAAAACCGACTGTCTCATCCAACTTAAACTATTTTCGTTTCCAGTTTTCTTTTCTTCGGGGAATAAGAAACACAGAAAAAAGTGCATGCAATGACACAGCCTAAAGCTCAAATTATTGTTATTATTAACTGCTACTTAACGAAATGTGTTTTTATCTTTTGAAACTAAATGCTGAATTATCTTTAAGTAATTTAATAGGAAAACTTATTCCTTTAACCTCATATAAAGAAACAGAATTTTAAATATTACCAACTATTTTTATGTATTTGTCTACACTAACTAATTTTGCTTCATAAGAAATATTATTTATCCAATTTCTCAATATTGATATTAAAAAGAAAAAGTTACGCTTTCTATATTTTTTACACAACGGGTATAAAATCTACAGAATATTTCCGGGTACAATTTGAGAATTTATGGAATTTTTTCTAGGCTAAAATACAAGGTTGCGGCTTATATACGGATCCCCTCATTCGATAAAAAACCCCGAGATACTTTTCCGTAAGACGAGCGCAAGAGATAAATCGCCAAATATAGATAGTTTTTATCTCTTTAGTTCACATTCTTTAAGTTTAAGGAGAAAATAATTACGAAATGAAATTATCATTCGTCTCTGAAAGATATTTGTTTTACTTCTGAAAGTCTTTATATTACTGGTTAGTTAAATCGTTGCCAAAATGAAAAATCTGATGTTGGCGAAACCTGCACCTGGTTAATGGAAAAGTACCAAAACGTACACTAGAAATAATAATAGAATAACTCGCAAATGAAAATATCTATGGAAGAGGAATATTACTTCAATCTTCTTACTTTCATTTCGGGTGTTTTGAAAGCAACCTTAACGCGAAAAAAAGTCATATGAATTCCTTAAATCCGTGTGAATTGTAAAGATCCGAATCTTGAATCAAATTCACTTTCACTCATTAGAATGTCTGCATGCATACCTTAATTTCAATGCCTTCTATGTTCATACTTTTTCTTATCTCTTATTTTCCTTCTTTTTTACATTTTTTCAAAAGCGAAATTTACTTATATAAATAAGTAATGGAACACACGCTTAAATAAAATAAAGCTGAAGAATATTTAAGAATTCAGTCACTTCGAGACATATCCCAGTTTGCTTTCTCATTTTCAACATTGAAATTTCTTGTCAACTTTCGACCAATTGGTTGTCTAGCAAAACCGTGAAAAAACGCAATTGTACTAGAAAGTAAGAGTTTAAAATTACATAATCTTCCAAGTTTCGCAAGAAATTTCTTTCAGAAGTTCAAATATTGCAGCAGAATGACATATCGATTTGCTACTAACTTTCCTTAAAGAACATTACTTACTTCCTTATTAGTTTTTCGGGAGAAGCTTGTACATAAATAAGTATTTTCTACGTGCGATATTGAGAGAGAAAACTATTTCAAGAAAGCCATTTGAAAGTCTAGTGTTACTGTTAGTAATTCAAAATTGTAATTACCAGTATTTATTTCATTTCTTTTTCAGTATTTTAACATAAAACAAATGAAAATTTTTTGGGAAATTTGAAAGCGCATAAAAAAAAAAATACATAGGAAATCCCACTTTCAAGATAACTTTTTAAAAATATTAGATCTAATACTCATCTTTAAGTAATATTAATTTTAGTGAATAGATGGTCAACATATATTGCGGGTTGTTCAAATCACTTTAGCAGCCATTATTTTGCAAATCTATATAAATATTTAACATAAATGCTTTTTCGAATTTTATCAGTTTTTTCCAGGTACCGTGCATTGACAGATCTTCTGTTTAACTAAGAACAAATTGTGCATCATTCTGAGGAAAATGAAAGTCGAACAAATTTCTTTCATTACATCGCGATACTGGTAATGATAAGAACAATTAGAACTCTGAGAAATTTTTTTTAAAGAAGCAGTAAAAGTCCCTTTATCGGAAAAATTCAGAGGTCTTTGCCCGATTCAAGCACTTAGAGATCATTGATGTAAACATCCAGAATGTTTTTCAGAAAAATAAACAATGAACAATGGTTCCACTTTTAGCTAAGAAGAAGCTTCTCATTAGCTTCAAGGTCTGAATTAAATAAACAAAACTTAAAAATACACTGAATGATGAATTGATTTCACAAAAATATTTCAACCTGATTCCATCCCGATTTCAAATTTAAGAAGCAAAAAATAGCTTTCATCTTATTCTTATTATGGTCCATAATTTTAATCATTAAATAGACCCAATGAGATTCTTTACTGTTACATAAAATTTTCCAATTCAAAATAACTTGAGAAAACTTTAAAGAATTAAACAAAAAAGAATATTTTAGATAAAATTGTAACAAAAGGGATCCAACGTAAATGTTGTACGGCAAAATTTATTTGCAATCGAATAGAATTTAAAAATAACAAAAGTCAAGTTAGTTTTGTAGAATAAATTTTCGTGAAACAGGTAATGTAGTTAGACAGCAAGAAATTAACAATGTGTGTAGTAAAATAATTTTAAAACTCTACAGTAAATATATAATTATATAGATTAAAAGATTCGAAAAAAAAATCAAAAATATATTTAAACAGTCGATTTTGTAAAGAATTAAAGTAACCAACAATATACTTTATGAAGAAGATTTAAAGTAGAAAAATTCATCCCCATGATATATAAAAAGGAATAAGATAAACTAGTCTTAAATAAACAACACATAAATAGCAGAAAAATCTAAGATTTTTAAAACAAAACTCTTTAAAAATTCTAATTCAATCAAAAAAAAAAGCACTGTTCGCTCACATAAAAACTTGAATAAAGTAAAAGACTGACACGGCCTCCGAGAACTAAACTTTACTTAAAAATTCTCACACCTATCCTAGTCGTTCGAAAAGTTCCGAATGGAATACACAGAAACATACTTTCAAGTAAATAACCTTGTTTTCTGAAATTTCAAAGAGTGTTCTGAAAATACCGTCATTTCGGTAATCAAATTTATGTCTTCTCCCTTCCTCAGACGAACTTTTTCCTTCTTTTCGAAAATCGAATAACTCAGGAACTATGGATGGCTTAAAAATTACCGGAGAAACAACTCATCGGCAGAACTTCCTTTTATCTACAGTAACGGGCTTGCAAAATCTATTTAGGATTACAATTCGTAAAACATATAGAAGAACATGAAAAGTAAACACACAGTAATATGGATCAAGAAAAATGTAGAGATTTTTAACCTTATTTCTTCGTTTCTATTCAACCTTATTACTGCGAAACAGCAATTTTTTTTTTAAGAACGGTAAAGGTTGAAAATGGAAGAAACGTAAAATGAACTTAGAAGTATATTAAAAGAAATAATTTTCCAATAAAAAACGTGTGAAAATGGAAGAAAATGGAAACAATGATTTAGGTTGATTTCATTATTTTTCGTTTGACAACTATACTCTCATACTTTAAGGTATTTAATAAAAGGTTTCTTAAAAACGAGTTCACACTCCTGGCATGACCGTATTTCACATTTCAAAATCTAAATGCGAAGAAAACGAAAACAAGCGATCAGCTTTATAAGCGTTCAGTATTTTAATTAGATACGTGAATCCTTTAAAATTTTGATATGCGAGTTAAGTATTGCAACAAAAAAAAAAAAAAAAAAAAATTAAAAAATTGAGTATATATAAATTTCTTGAAAACAAGTGCATATATGTTGGTTGATTAAAAGGTACTCGGGTTAGAAAATGATAATTCACTGCAGAATTGTCGCTTTCCCATTTTTTTAAGAAGTCCGTATGCCAAAAATCGTCTCCGCAAACTTTTCGGTCGATGACGCTTAGGGAAGCAACCCATTGTTTCTTGTTTTCTGGTGTACAACCATGAATTCAGGTCTCATTAATGATTCACCACTCAACGCAAATCAATCAAATGACTACTAAATCAAAACTAACCTATGAAGCAGCCTCAAATTGGTTGAACAACGTTGAATAGATGGCAGCCTCAATCAACTTGCTTTAGCAACACTGTTTGTCATCAAGAAAAGTACTTTTCGAGACACTGTCGTCAGTGAAATACGTCTAAGGCAAGAAATTAGTTTCAAGAAACAAATTAATCCATTCAAAAGGATCATATATGTAATTTGTAAGCCAGATATTACCAATAATATTTTGACCTTTTATTTAAGTGTTTATGAAAATAGTTGGAGACATATTAAATACGAAATTCAAGTCGTGTATGCGATAATCTGTAATTTACTTAAGATAAAAGTCATAGAATGAACTCATCCAAAAAATTTATTTTTTGATCCTAACAGAAATTGGTTTATGCAAAAACAAAGGCATAAAACACTAATGAATGATCAAATGAACTTAAAAGTTTTCTCACTCATAAAAATTATTCCATTTTTTCCCCCTATGAAAATCTTTTCATCATGAATTTGAATTTTGAAGAGAGTTTTCCAAAATCTAAATCCGTTAAATTAATTGCAAAAGTTACCCCGTGAATTTACGGAAAATTAAAATCAAAGGGATGGAAAAATAATTAAAACTTCCTACATTTTGCATGATCTCAAATTAGAACTAATAGCGAATCCGCGACAGTCTTTATTTAAGTCGCATTAAAATAATCATCAACTCTTTTTCTGAGATACTTTAAAATCTTGAAAACAGATAAAGCACTGTTCAACCCACTGGATACAGTCATGACACTTCTCATAGTTCTTTGGGTATCTGTGCTCTTTTTGTAAAAAAAATAATTACAGTTACTTATATCCTCTAAGAGCAAAAATCCACTCTAAAGTAAAAACGTTATTTTTTTATTTTTTATCTTTTAATTAGAAGAATGCTTTCTTGCCGAAGAAGCTACAAAAAATCGTTGTGAACGCTAGCTTCAATAACAATAACAAAACGTTTCTCAGTGATAAAAAAAAAATGAGGTTCGTTACTTTCTTCAGCGTGCTCCGATGTCTCACGTATATCATCTGGAATATTTTCGAAATTTATAAGCAGCAATATATATGACCAGATAACAAGGAAGCTAACAGTGCCGAATAGACGCCACAAACTTTAAAACTCCGCAGTCTTTCTGAATAAACCCAACGTATACATTTCATTCCGCAAAGCATATTTGAGAGACCTGAAAACTATACCAAAAACAAAAAAAGATATATATATATAACTTCGCGTTACAGACGTTGGGAGTACTAAATCATAAAAATGAATAGAAGTTTTTACACCACATTAAAAGGTCGCCGAACTCGAATCCAATAAGTCACGTAGTCATGATTTAAAAGGGATAGTTTTGAATGACGTACAATTATTTATCACACATAATCATCAGAACATTAAGACAAAGGTAACTTTTTTTACCTAATGGTCACCGTGACCAACAAGTTCGTTAAAGGCAAAATAATCAATGTATTAGTAACACGGGCTCTATTCGCGAACTTTCCCTTAACTAATACCTGGGGTTTCTTTATGATTTTACATTTAAGTTTCCAATCCCTTTCCAACAAAATGAAACGTGATTATGTAAACTAGGTAAACTTTAAAGTGGAGTGAATAGATGTAAAGAAGTCGCATAAAAACCACGTAGAATTGAAAATGAGGATAGAGAGGCTGCAGTTATAGAAAGATTGCGGTAGAAGGTAGAAAGATAGCAAGGGTGTGAAGGATTTAAATAGTACGTGGGAGTTACTTGCGTGTCAATGCGATCTTAAAGAAACAATGACCCGATACTGTTCGGTCAAAGTGATCACCATTGTGGGTTCACTCGCATCGGATGAGAGTAAAAGTAAACTCCGATATTTATAAAAATTGCTAGTTTCCCCGTTGAGGGAGCAATAGAGAAGACTTTCCTTTTTAGTGAAATAATTCCTTTAAAAGCAATTTGAATCGTGTGATTTATTTAATTGAGGCACATAGAGGAAAATTAGAGACTTTGGAATTGCTCAGCTCTTAATGCACTGAAAACTCTACTAATGAAATCATGTTAATTTCGTTTCACTTATGACCGAAAAAAAGTAGGAATGCGTTAGGAAAAAAATTATTGTTGCACTTGATCTTCCAGAAATAGAATGATTTGACTCAATCTAAAGCCGAGAATTCTGCATGCTTAAGTAGTAAAGCGATCAACTCAGGAGAGCATTGAAAAGCTAAAAGAAATATATTCATAAGTAAGAGAATAATCGGTTCAATGGCAAGTTTTTCCAAAGCGCCACTTTAATGTTCAGAGATACATTGAATGAAAATTGGTAGCTATAAATAAGACCATTCATAATTAATTAAACATTTATGCAATGCCATATATTTGAAAATTTTAGTGCCATTATAAATTTAGAGATTTCAAAAATTAGGTTTATTTGAATTTATTTTCTGTTTACTTAAATGACTTATAAACAAGGACGTATAATTAGACATTAATATTAAATCATTGTTTAAAAGAGCGCTAACTACCAATTGAAATATCGCCAATATCCTTGGATTGAAACAGAAGAGTAAAATTGAAAATATTGCCTTATTTTTTACCTGCTGAACTTTACAATGTCGACAGCGCTAAAGAAACGAAGCGAAAAGGAATATACACCTCACGTACCTTACAAATAATTAAGTACGTAATATTATCAAACAAAGTAGACAAATATATATAAAGTAATAAGATAAAAACAAATATTTCCTTTCTCCAAACTAATAAGTCAATGCTTGCACTATATTTTTTCAGAGAAATAAAAAAAATGCATCAAATATATTACGTCTTGCATCAGACAATAGGATTTTTAGTTCTGGCACAATGGCCATTTCTGGCCAAGCTGTGCTATCACGCGATATGGAAAAATAATGATCATGTTACACATACATATATATATATGTTTCAGAATTTTGACTCTTATTTTAAGAAACAGACAGAAAAGAATTTTGCTTTTGAAATGTCTGCCGTCCGAATTTTTGAGTAAAATATTCCACTTGGAAATGCCCCATCCTATCAAGTATGCTGATTACCGAGTTTCTGAAGCACGAAAAAGTGAAATTCAAGATGCGACATGAATAAAGACCAAAGGAACAAAATGAATGTAAAAAAAGAAAAATAATGAGCGCTTCGAAACAAAGTTATACTTGGCAGTTACATGATAAATAAGTCCATTCGACACAGCAGGATTCACAATTGTCATCGCCCCAGAATGTTTCAACAGACAGGAAAAGAAAAACTTCCAAAAAGGCAAACGCATTCATTCCAGCTTTCACTACCTATGGCACTTCTTCCCAGAAGGACGCTCATTGTTAAACTCACGCAGAGTAGGAATGATTTTTTCCACGACAATGCAACCACAACCACTGGAATAAGAATTATTTTTTCCATTGCATTAAATACATCAAAAAATCAGTTTCTAAAGAATAACTACAGATTAACTTTTTCGCAAAATAGTATCCAGACTAAATAATTCGAAATCAATGTTTCACATTTAAATATAGGGAATATCATTATAGTATCTTTGGTGTAGTAATGCTGTTGAATTTATTATACAATTGACTCCTCTTGAAATATATAGATTTAACAAATCATTCAAATGACTTAAAAGTCCCTTAGCGGAAAATACGAAAAATAAAAAAAAAAAACAAGGACATCAGTTATTTAACATACTTTAACTTTTGTTTTTTAACGGGAGAGTAATAGTATTTTTACAGAAAAAAAGTTTAAGATGTATAGTGCTTCAAATCAAAAGAAAAATAAAGATAATTTATAAGCAAAAATTAATTTTTTATTACACACATTCTAAGTAAAACATCTTCAGTTAAAAACTGATTTTGAGGTACATAAAAACTAAATTAAGGCGTGGCTCACTACTCCAGAAATTATATATATATATATATATATATATATATATATATATATATATATATAAACTGATTACCCTCACGAAAAGTTTATGATTCAAAGTCCCAAATCGAATATTTTTGTAGAAAATTAAATGATAACTAAGTGTAGTAACATGTAAAATAAAATTGTACCAACATTTGAACTCATGTCATAAAAAAAGATTAATTGCATGTACACACATAAAAAATTTTTACAGTAAAAAAAAAACTTACCTGGAAACCTAATTCTTCAGATGATAATTTTCTTCTCCCACTGGTTTTTCTTATGTAAAGTGCCAACCTTATAACTTGCAAGCTAACTTAACTGATTAAATAATCATGCAAGACATTAAGAAGTAAAAATGTTTATTTTCAAGGACCAACCTTCAAAGTCCATGGAGAAAACACTTCATACTTTTTCAGCGTCAAAAAATTCCATTTCCTTTTGTTTAAATAATTCGAGCATGAATGAATGAAAAAAGTAATGATATTTTTACATACTTATTTAGATATGTATATTTACAAGCAGTTTTAAAGAATTTATTTGCCATCAAACAAAATGCCTTTAGCAACTGTGGATGTTTATATGCAATTTTAGTTAGTAAATAAGTCAATTTTAAGGGTTTAGTTTTTTGCTTTAAGCTTTGAAATTTTATATTGTTTCTGAGGTACAAAGCCTTAATGAAAATATTATTGAAAATGAACATTAAAAATTAATTAGATATCTATCATTCATCAGAAATTAGCTACATTTTATTCTCTTATAAAATGCAAAAAATAAGATAGTTGTAATGCAAATATTAGTCAATGAAACAGTTCGGTCAGTTAATTTTAGTTTTAAGAGGTACACATTATTTATACAAACTTAAATTTCTAAAGCCACTAGACTAATAAGGATAATAACTTTGCCTCTTAAACAAATTTTTGTCAATATGTTATATTAATACAATAGTGCAAAATATTTTAATTCTCATTAGATAATCCTAATAATTTATGTCTCTCATAATTAAAATAATAAATAAAACAAAAAATTAATAATTTTCTCTCAGTAGCATCGATAGAGAATTTTGAAGTACGGAAAAAAATGTGTTACACGATTCTAGGGCTATTTTGCCAAATATATTCCAAAAGCTATCAAAATTACAAAATATTATCTCATCCTAAAAAAAAAATGAGAGCCAAAATGTTAAATTCCAATCAATAATGTTCCAGTTTTCATAGAAAATCACTCGCAATGAATCATGAAACATTCAAATGAAGCACTGAAAGGAGTTTATTGAAACATATTATTATTTATTGAAAAGTATTATTTCTGTAATGAATGAAAAATGGATTTGAAAATGCCAGTCGAAGAAAAGGCTGCGGATCAATGTCAGTAAAATTGCGTGAAAAAAGAAAAACCATACAAAGATCGTTAGTTTCACCTCCTAATAGCCATTATTTTAAAAACGAATTCTTACGAAAAAAATCTTCTTTTATAATCTGCTAATAACTTAATAACTGCTCCAAACTGTTAATACGACTAAATTTGCATTACTTTACTTGACACAGAGATATAGTTCCATAATATTAATTGAACTACTAGCAAACTCTAACAAAGGGGGATATTTTACTTGACAAATTATGTCATGTTAGACTCAACAATTCTTCAAAGTTAAATACAAAGATCCTTTCCTATTGGCGCATTAAATTCTTGACAATATTTGATTAGTAATCATAAATTTATGATTTTTCCACTGTCTGTAATTTACTTTAAATGTAAATACACAACTTTGATACCTCACCAATATCGAATTCGTTTTACAATGAATTTACATGCCTGGCATCTTTTTATATTATAATCGGACACAGATGGTTTTCTTCCTCGAATAAAAAAATCGTTACGGATGATGATATTTTTGAAATGTTTAGATACATTTCATAACTTAAATACACTTTCGTATGTGGAATTCATGAATTATTGATTCGATTTTTTGCTATAAAGATGTTAAACAATATTAAATATTCTAGATACGATTTACAGTTTAATTTCCCTATTTTAGAGTGAAAGAACACACATCAGGTGAGAATTAAATTTTCAGCTAATTGAAATTATGAAGGGAATTCGTTTATGGAGATTCAAGAACATTTCGTTTGGAAAATATAACAGAGATCATTAATCTTATTTTTAAAACATCATAGCCGTTTCAATACAAAAGCATTTTAAGAAGATAGTAAATGTAAAGCTTTATTTTAATAAATTAAAGCTCAATTCCAAAAGCAAAAACCTATTTAATAACTTTAATAATCTTAGTTAGATTTACACTTCAGAGATACTGGAACACACCATAAAGATATTTTTAAAGGGGCCATATATATATATAATTCTGAATATGTTAAAATGTTAGATTGACACAGGGATAAAAATGTGAAATAATATGTTAATAACGATTTAAGTATGGAATTCAAATGAAATACTAAATATACATTCAAACACAGATAATTGCGTAAAATCCCGTCGACATGAAGTCAGTGGCCAAAAATTCTTATTTTCATTTTAGATAGTGAACGAATGAGTCCGTTTCAATGTGAATTCATCTATAGATGAACCGAAGCGGTCGTGACAATAATTTAAATAAAAAATAGCTGATAAAACTTTTATTTTTATTTGGTTATGTTTCTCGTGAAAAATAATGGTCAAACAAAGCTGTATAAAACGTGTGTTTGACGTCAAATCGTTAAGGTGACAAGCAAAACAGGAAAACACTTGTGTGATTTCCAGCTTACGTTATTAGGCGAATATTGCATTATTTGTGGACAGTTTGCGAAATGGCGAATAGGGTCGACGGGAATTTACACAAGTACCAAAACGTAATAATACTCAGATTTAATAAAATGCTGTAAAAGAAATAACAATCACAAAAATGATAAACGTTTTACGAGCTGTAAATGAAACCTAAGTCTGTGTTTTGTTTGTATTTGCAACTTGGCATTAAACTATCAATATGAAGAAAGACATTTTGAATCAGCCATATGTATTACAATACAATGTAAATTTTATTTTCACGTTATTATTTAAAAATTTAGTATAGATAAAACTAGAGAGCTAAAGTTTGAAAATGATGTGATTTAATTACACGTACTTTTGTCACAATTTAGAAATACAGACTGTTTCCTCCTTCATAAATTGTTTCCAATAACTTAAAGAATTAATTTAATGAGCTACTTAACAAATATAGCTTGAATTTTTTTCTTAACTGACATAATTAAAAATAAAGAGAAAATTACAAATAATCAAAGGGATAAAATTCATGAAGAGAAAATTATTTATCAATATATTCCTTTATTTAACTAAGAATAAATTACTGGTGACAAAGTACGTTAAATATCACTTTTAGAAACATAACATTTCTATTAAGGAAATGATTTACCTTGGTCGTCAATCGAAAATATGCCAACTCCATCTCCATCGCGTATGGAATACGTCACTGTGGAATCGATACCGGGAGGATCAGCATCTACAGCAGTCACTTGCATCACTAAAGTACCTTCGGGTTTGTTCTCACGAACGGACCCTGACGCCACAATGTCCGGGAATTTCGGTGGATGAAGATTTTCATTAACGTCCTCCACTTCCACTAACAGGTACGCAACAGATGACAGAGGTGGGTCGCCTTGGTCCCTTGCGATAATGGTAACATTGTACAATTGTTTTTGTTCAAAGTCAAGAGCACGGGACAACCGCACAACACCAGTCAACGGATCAACCGAAAATGTTCCGCCTTCTAACATTTCATACGCAACTCGACCTCCATCCCCAGTGTCAGGATCTCTAGCGGACATCACCATAACCACAGTTCCAATCGGAAGATCTTCGCGAACTTTCACCCAGAACTGTGTCAGACCAAATAAAGGAGGATTATCATTGACATCTTCCAGACGAATGTAAATGACGGTTGAAGACATGAGTGGTCTGTCCAGAGATGCATCTCTGGCCCACACACGCAGAGCATAATTCTCAGTTATTTCCCTGTCCAGCGATCCAACCACTGTCAAAAGTCCAGAGTCTTTGTCTACATGAAAGCGGTCCCACGCTGGACCTTCTAAGGTGAAAGTAAGTCTGGAATTTTCACCTTCGTCAATATCAGTGGCTCTAAGACGTATAACACTAGTCCCATTTTCGACATTCTCTGGAATGACGAAATGGTACGAAGATTTTTCAAAAGTAGGAGGGTTATCGTTGATATCTCTCACATTCACAACGAGTTGCATCGAAGTAGATCTCTGTGGTTTGCCTAAATCAAAAGCGGTGATGTTCAAAACATATTTTGAAGTTCTTTCTCGGTCTAGCTCTGCATCAACTAAAAGACGCCCTGTATATAAATCGACCTTGAAACAATCATCTCCTTCATTGTTATAGTTTATGACATAGACAACTAACCCCGAATAACCATGATCTCTATCTCTGGCTCTCATTGCAACAACCTAAAAATAGAAAAAAAGCTGATGAAACAGCAGGTTTAAGGTTAAAACTAATATATATATATATATATATATATATATATATATATCATACAAAGTAAATGGAATTACTTAACTTTATAATTCAAAGTATTTTAATGCTAAAAAAAGTTTAATTAAAGGTATTAAATCTGTCTTTTAAAGACCTTTCTTCAAATAAAATACCTAGACTAAAATTTCATTTAACCATCGTGTAGCAGGATTAACAACAGCCAATGCTAACCTCTGATCCAACACTTGCAGACTCATTTATCCAAACTTCTCTTGGAATTGTAGATAAGAATTCAGGAGAATGCCTGTTGTCACCATATCTCTTTGGAACTACATCTTCCTTTCCTTCAGTAGCTTTATTCTGATTATTACCTAAGCGTAACAATTCCATATACCGATCAGTAACGTCCAGTTTTCGGCAGTCAACAGTTACGCCATCTTTGTTGCGACCAGCCATTTTGGAAACAATCTTCAAATTAACCGTCATAACATCGGCAAAATGTTGACTATCGGTTGCAGAAACATTTAAAATCCAATCCGTCTTCGTTTGTTTCGATAAATCGCAAGCCACTTTCAATACTCCTGAAATAAATAAATAAAAAAAAAAAAATCGAGGTCAATGATATATAGATTCTAATTAAGCAAGATCAAATGACGAATAAATGCACAATATGAATTACTAATTAATATTACGTTCAATAATCAAACTTTCAATTAGAATATTATTTACTTTGTAAGAGAACAATCTAGTAATATTCCGAAAATAATAACAAATCAATTTTTGATGAATTTTTTACGAATATCAAAAATGCATACATATGAGACACATAGTTTATTTAATACCACATAACTGAATATGAGTTTTTGAGTTATTTCTCAAATAACGCGTAAAGCTTTGATTTATTTTTTGGTCCAATTTTTACTTCTTTATAACTAGAAATTCCGTGTAGATTTATTGTTAAATTTATATTTTTACTCACATGAAATGAATGGGTTTGAATTGAAGTCTTTATTAAGTAATAAAAAGTATTGAAGTCTTTATTATCTGCAATTGATGCTAATTATTCTGTCTTTATGCATCGTCCAGCAAAAAATAAAGTTATGTAAGATATATGCTTCCGTATTGTATCTTTCATCTTTCTTTTACAGCGAGAGCTTCATTGCGATTTCTTTTTCGCCTTTATTCCTGAAACTTAACGGAATTTTTAATTAGAACAATGAACTTCCTTTCATCATCACAGGCGTAGTTTTTTCACTGCGTCACCAAACATAATAGAATTTTTGGTCACCATTCCATTCAAAAGAAATAATATTCAAGTCTTTAACCTCTACAGTACCAATGCCTGTTTTTTAAACGCGAAATGATATTTTAATTGTGGAAGAGAGAGATGTTGGATTATGTTCGAAATAAATATTCTTTTCGTTAACACCATTTCATTTTTTTTCTCGTCCCACCAAGTTCATCAAAGTAAAAACCTTTTTCATTGGGAACAAACAAAAAACCCGAATACGATTCGTAATTTTAATGCCAATTCGTCTCTCCAATAATGGGTTAAAATGTTAATGGTGGGTCATTGTAGGTCAACAAGTTTGAGAATCATAAGAAAACTAATTGGTCTAGTTAACTTTTTTTTAAAATTCTACTTTTCGAATCGTAATGAAAAATATTATAATTTAGCTGATAAAGCTTACTCAGTTAATAGCTGGGAAAATTCTTTTTTCTTTTCTTTTAAGTGAACATTTATAAAATAATTTGGACGTTTTGATTTTATACATTATTAAAATACTAATATAATATTTGTTGCGTATGTTTGTGGCTATATTATTTCGAATTAAAAAAAAACTAATTTTCAATAAAATCATTTAATAACGATTTTCTTCATTTTTATACAAAAATTTTAAAAGAAAGAAAAAATCGTTTGGTTACCAGAAGTAAGCTTATAGTTTTTTTTCCTGCAATTTGCGTTAGGCACCTGGAAGCTGAATCGCCGCTTCGGAACAATATTTATATTTATCGTTTGATAGCTCATCAGTAAGGCATAACATATTTTTAAGACGGATGCATTTCAAACTCTGCTTCAGTAAAATTATAGTTTCTGCAGTTATTTCGCAGATAGAAATAACCGCACAAACCATATTCCTTTAGGGAGGGAGATACCAGTTCATGTGCTACCCTCGTCACTTGACCGAAATTCCGTCGCCAATAACCCTCGTGTTGCTTCTAGTGCGACGTTAATCAAACAAAATCCTCAAGTTTTTTTTTTTAAAAAAATGTTTTTCATATATTTATTCCTCTTTTTTAAAAAAAATCTTAATTTCGATGATTTCTGTCAAATTATTTTTACGTGTAGATAGATAAAATAAGTCAAATGACGATAAAAATGATCGAAGAACAGAATAGTATGTTACACGTCGTTTTGGCTAGGTTACACTGCATTTGATTTGGAATGAAATAATGTTATAATTCCCCGATCCTTATCACTTAGTATCCTACAAACCATAATCAACCAATATCGCATTCTGGGTATCATCATATGGGCCAGAATTACTTAAGTTCCACACATGTATTAATCCGTTCCTTAAGACCAACTTTAAAAAATTACTGGTTCACTTTCAATAAGTACGTTGAGTACAACACAATATTCTAGATCTTTTTCGAAAAACAACTCTGGAACATAGGAAGAAGCATGAACATGCGGTATTCCAGTCCACTTGGTTCATTTTTATTCATCGGAAGATAAAACAAATCCTGAATAACTAAATGCAAATATGTTCGGCAGAAAAGCAATCAAAATGTCGATAATAAGCATTTTTTCCTGCACGCAAGCAAAACTAACCAAACATAAACCGTCAAGCGAATTTTCATAATCAGGCCGTTTATTTAAATCTCCAATCTAAAACGAAAAAGAAAACAAATTCGAAAAAAGAAAAAGCGCCCAGTACGCCGCGTGTGTATTTGTAAACATTTTGAAAAATACATCCCAAATGGAAAACAACGATGAGCGGGTAAATTTGGGAAGAAGGAGATAAACAAAAATATATTTCGGAAATATTTATCAGTTAATAACTGACAAGAAAAGACACTAAGCTTCGTGAAATGAAGGCATGGATCTAGTTTGATAGCATTGGTTGAAGAAAAAGACTAAACAGCCATTTTTCTCCCCAAATCTCCGATGCAGTTAGAGCAAAATGTGGCGTCGAGGAGGGGAAAAAAATTACGCTTTCAAAGTATGAAAATTGTGTCCTCCATCTTTACCGGAAACTGTATTTTATAAATACACTCAGAAAACATTTACATAATCCTTTTCAAAAATGCAGTGGAATATTTCCTTACTCATAATTCTTTTTCAGAGTGCTTATTTTCGTAATTTGAGATAAAAACCAACTTCAGAGAAAAAACTGCTTTCAGTACTTCCCGGGGAAATTAAATCACATGCCAATGAACCATGGCAAACAATCGTTGTTGTGTAAGAAAATGAAACGATCGTGAGGTAGCAATGAGGTTTTGGACCATGTTTCTATTTCTAGCCATTCCCAATTGAATTTAAAATTTGGATTTTTAGTTCTAAATGAAGAATGGTAAAATGTAAGGTGATCGAGGATTCTCATTAAAAACAGAGCAATTCATTGTGGTATAATATAAGGTGGAATACTTAATATTATAGAAATTATGTAACATACAGAGTGATTGAAGTTAGGGTGAAAAAATTATTTCGAAATTCAGTAGAAAATAGAGGAAAAACTGCTACATTACGAGCAAAATCTTAAGCTTCTATCATTTCACTAAATATATGGTCAGATATGCACATCAAAATTGAAACTTCATATTGATATTTTGAGACAATTCTATAAAAAATGTTGAAGCTATTTTGCCATATTAATAATAATCATTTAATCCTAGAAAGCAGTATGTTCGGATATTAAATTAATGAATGCCATCAGTTTACAAGGAATTAATAGCGAATAATCGACTTACAACTATCTCCAAATAAACTAAGAAATTTTGAGTTTCCAGTCAGCGAAAAACATTTTATATGCAAAAAATTAAAATACATTAAGCGTTTCGATAAACAGAGAAAAAGAATTATGCATTACAATAAAAATTAAGTAATATATTTGAATATATTATTGAGCAAACCAATAATTAAAAAGTACGACAGCGCAATTTGCATATTGTATGAAATTATCAGCCACCGAAGGGGATATTGTTTTAGGTGGATCACTTTTGGTGAACCAAATCAATTTTCCATTTTTCATCGATTGCTTCAATTTTAATTATATTTAGCTTAAATATATTCAATTTAATAATTTATCGGTTCCTTTAATTTTAATATCGGAAAAATTCACTGTAGTCCATTTCTCGATATTTCATCTTTTACTTTAATTCTTATAATTAACCGAGTAATTTAATAATAATTACAAAAAAAGTGCACCTTGGGTGGCTAAATCTGTTCTTTGCAAAGTTTTGCATGAACTTAGTAAGATTTTTACTTTTGACTAATAACTTAATAAGATTTTTACTTTTGACTAATAACTTAATAAGATTTTTACTTTTGATAAGATTTTTTGCATAAGATTAATATTTTATTGTGATATATGCAACATTTATTATCACACAATAGATCATACAGCAAGAAAAATACAATAAAAGAATCTGAGACCAGTTCACCCAATTGGATTCAAATGCGAATACTATCTTCTACAAGTTACCTTTTTCTTCATTCAATCGGAAACATGGATCATCATCAGCGGGAACCATCAAATATCGCACTGTGCTTCCAGCATCAAAGTCCAATGCAGACAATGTTACAATTGGAGTATCCAACGGTACACTGTCCAGAACTTGACCCACACAGTCCACACGCTCGAAGAGCGGCCGATGGTCATTGATGTCTCGGATCTGAACATGAACTGTCATTTCTGCTTGTCGTCTATACGGTGATCCCCAATCTGAGGCTCTGACTCGTAAAACGTACTCTCGACGCATTGTCTCATAGTCCAAAACTTCAGTAGTTGAAATCTAGAATGAAAATTAAAAATACGAGAACTGTAATAGAATTTAAACTTCGAAACCTACTACTGCCATTGGACGAGCTCTCAAAAATATTCATTTCGATTTGCTTTATCTAATACCATAAGAAAAGGATCATAAAAAATACAACTTTACTTACATTAAAATACAGCTGCTCTTTTTTGTCATTTAAATTTTACATAGACAGCGTTTTATCTTAGACATATTTAAACTGTTACAGCATAATACTCATTATGCATTATATATCAAAGTTCTATAATTTTATTTTTGTTCCGTTCTATCACATTTGATTAATTACAGAGCTAAGAAAACCACAAAAGTGATTGATATTTTAACAAATGTAATTATTTTTAATATTACTAAACTAAAAACATATGGTAATTCAAAGATTATAAAATAACAATGATTAAAAACTATTACATAGCGATAAATAAGTTTTTTCTTCTAGAAAATGCTTGAAATTAATTTTAAAAATTTCGTTCGCGTAGGATTGGAAATGGCCAAATCATCGCGTAAGATAATCCTGCCCCAATCGATACTTTAGGAAAGGTTGATCGTAATTCACTTACTTCGCCAGTGAAATGGTCAATATTGAATGGAACCGGATGCAAATTAGCTAAGCTGTAAGTGACATATCCATTATCTCCCGCATCTGCATCGGTAGCATGGACAGTACACACGATACTACTCTGGGACCGATTCTCATCAAACACCACAATCATGGAGGAAGTGTTGAACACTGGGTCATTGTCATTATTGTCCAAAACCCTAATATTTACAATGGCAGTGCCTTTACGGAGATGGGGCCCGCCCCTCCGACCACTGTCCACAGCACTGACAGTCAGAGAGTAATATGCTCTTCTCTCTCGATCTAGAGCTTTCGATGTTCGAAGAACTCCTGTTCTCTGATCGACAACGAACATGCCTTCATCATTGCCTATTTCAATAGTATAGAGAAGAGGATTTTTTCCTTTGTCCACAGTCGCCACTAATCGAACTAAGGGATACCCAATTGGAGCAACTTCTTCGATTTCTACATCATAATCGGATTGGCTGAATTTAGGTATTGGATGTGAAGCTTCGGATACTTTGAGATGCACCTGAAAAAAATGCGAAAGCTATTGCTATTAATATATTCGAAAGTATAATTTACATTTAATATTTCTGCTTTTACAAATTACTTTAAATTAAATCAATGGAGCTAAAATAAGGGCATTTTTATGAACTGAGAAGAAGAAAAAAAAAATTAGTTTATTATTAGAGTAAAAAAATACTTTTAATCAGGATTTCTCTTTTCTATTTTAAATAATATATTTTAACAAATTTATGAAAAAATAACAATTGAAAATAAATGACTTTGATAATTTATCATCAAGTTATTGATGTTATTTATTTCAAAAAGGAAGGTACTTATTTCCAGCGCGGTCAGAAATTGTTATTTAATAGTGGTAATAAAGAATGAGTTCAAATATAGGAAACGCTTACCGTTTTGGAAGTAGTTTTGGGTGGAGTTCCCCTGTCTGTCGCTTGTAGCACTAAAGCATAGCTGCCAGCAGCCAAATCCCGAGAAGGATCTGCAACTCCTATTTCAAATTCATTCGCTTTTTTGCCTGGTGACACTCGGAAGTATCCTTCAACATCCCCCTTAACGATTCCTAGACCATCTATCTCTCCATGAATACCTCTATCACCATCCGTAACTCGGACAATGGCATATATATCGGGATCACTATGCTCTAAAATAGAAGGTAATTGCCTAACTTGAATTTCTGGTGCATGGAGATTAACAGGCGTCACCTTGATCTGTACAGTTGCTGTGCTGAGGAATGCCATACTTCCAGCTACTCGGAATTTGGGACCACGGTCTTCTGCGACAACAGTAAATTTATGAAGAGATTCTTTCTGATAGTCAAGTGGTCTCGTGAGTGTTATGAAACCTCTAGTTGGATGGATCGCGAACTGCAAGGATGGTTCACGAAGACTGTAATATATATCGCCATTAACACCTACATCAGGATCAGTAGCTGTGACTCTCAAGACATTTTTATGGAGAGGGTAATCCTCAGGGACGGTGGTGCGATAATCTAAATTATCAAAGAAAGGATTGAGATCATTTGTATCTAGGATTCTAACATGGACTGTAGTATGAGCTTTCAATTTAACTGATCGCCTGTACAGCGAAGTAACCATGGCCCTTACACCAATAGCATAATAGTCTTGATATTCTCTGTTTAATACAGCCTGCTCTTCGGTTCTGGTTCTCAAAGATAAGAAACAGAAATCTCCAACAGTGCGGGATTCTGCTTTAAACATCTTTCCAGGATCTCCAGAGACTATTTTGTATCGGACAAGCAAAGATGGATCCGATATGAATATTCCCATCTTCTCCGATGGAGTGACATAGGTCTTGCCAACCGAGTTTTCTGGAACTGTTGCATTATACTCAGGGCTTGTAAAATCTAAAGTTAGCTCGCATGTTACGAGTCCATACAGCACCGATACTAGAAGCACCAAGCAGAAGTAAGGGAGGGTGAATGAGGAGGTGACAAATGGGCCACGCCACAGCAACCCCATTTATGAAAGTAGCAAACAGTCACCTCTGCATCAAGTCTGGAAAGAGATAAAATACATAGGTTTTATTTTAAGGAGGCAGCAAAATATGACGTCATTTGACATAACAAACACCAATGTTATCGTAACATTATCAGATGAAGCAGACAAGAGAAATAATACAACATTGTATAAAACAGCCTTTGACCTAGAAGTGTTTATTGAAAAAACTCCTCATTCCTTTTCAATGTCGTTATTCTTTTAATATCCTAAAAGATTTTAGACAGTAAGTGGGACCAGTTTGAAAAGCTTATTCAATACGAACAGATAGATGTCTTATCATTAAGAATGCGCAAAGAATTGCTAGCATTCCAACAAACCCTTTCTGTCCGTAAGGTGAACTATATTTTTGCCACTGTATCCTCTTTTCGATTTTTTTTATTATAACAATTTGAATTCTATGATAAAATGTTTGTACAATTTTGACAGACAAGAGTCTAGAATTAAAAAAATTACAAAATGAAATTCCCAAACTAATATAACTAGCAAAGAATTTTGAAACTGAGAAGCATATAAAATATGTAATACGACAATTATTAAAAAAAACATTGATCTGAAAATTATATGCAAAATAAGGCTCCCCTAAAATAAATATATAGAAATAATTCTAAATATATCAACTGTGAATATCTTTAAAATTGTAATAACTCGAGATTTCTTACTTTATAAAGAATCATTGAGCAATAAGAAAATAAACCAAGTGGACATAACAAGGACAATCAGTAATATGTAACCCAAAGAGTCATAATTTGATTTTAATTATCAATTGGTTAGGTGACAAACATAAAGTGCTTCCTATGAATTCATTATTAAAGTACTTCGTCGATAATATCAAGCCTGAAATTTTAATTTTGTAATGTTTCAATATATCATTAGGAAAGTTACAACATAATTAGTAATTCATGTACGAAAACTGTCTCCAGGCAACCGCCTACAAAAACCATTAAGAGTAAAATACTCTCCAAGGCAATTCATATATGTTATATCGAACAACAGATCATAAGCAATTCTCCGCTTGCCCAGACCCACGGAAACGGCTTCGTTTTCAACAGTCATAACACTCGTCGATTCATTGGAACATTTTTCTGAACCATTCTGGGGCATAAAACGAATAATAAATAGTCATATTTGCACCATTTCTAACGAAATAATAACCAGACCTTATGATGTATAGACATGTCATCGGCAAGAATAAATAAGAGTACAAAACATAAAAATAGAGTGCATGCATGTGTGTGTGTGAAAGTATAGATATGTAATCCAGGAATATAGAAGGAACGGGAAAAAGGAAGAAAAAAGAAATCTCATTCTCATACCCAAGAGAAGACGTAAGACGAATGTTCTAGAAGCATTTTCCGATATATCGGAATATTTCACAGTTCCATGTCCCCCGCCCTCAATAGGGAGAAAACAACCTTTAGGGTCGTCTCTGGAACAAGATAATCAGAAGTCGGCAGCATAAGTTGGAAGCGAAGTGAAAAGATGTTGATAAAAAGCCCCGAATCGAAAAATATATTTTGTTATTCTTAGCTATCGCTAACACCATCGGTTACCGTTATTTTGTGGATTTTTCTACTTTTTTTTTTACAGTAAAACGTACTGTTTATCAAGTTTATTTCTTTTCCTACCACAAACATCCCTCGCATTTTCTTAAATATTCGAGTCACGTAACAGTAGAAACTGTGTTTTTGAACGTCGCATCTTGAAGACAGTGAAGCTGAAAAGAATATGCACTAAATAAGGGTCTACTTTGTGGGGCACACTTGGTGGACAAGATGAATCATAGCAAGAGCATTGATTCAAATAACATTACGAATCCTCCAGAGGAACATTCCAGAAGGGTAGGAAATGATGGTAAAAATTATTTACTGGAACTAAAGTTAATATTTACTTTCTGGATATTTTTGAAAGTGGAATATCTGCGTCGCGGAATTAAAAGGCTAGTATAAGTTTGAAATATAAAGAATGTTAGCTTGACAGCTGGCTACGCGGTTCTACCTCTTTAAATATTTATTTATTTTGTGTATTCAATGAGTCGATATTTGTAAAAGTAAAATTTTTAAATATAACACTTGAAAGCATCTTAAAGTAATAATAATTTCTTCCGCAGTAGTGTAAGACGTTCTGAACTTTTCAGTCGTTAATGATTCAGTCTGCCTCCTCGACTCTTTTTCGATACTAATTTGAAACAAAAACACGAGGACTGGTTTTATTAAGGAATTTTTATCAAGTAATTGTGCGAGAGTAAATTTATAGGTTTCATAGAAAAAGAGAAAAATGTTAAAAGATACTGGCTAATTATTTGTTTATGAAATACTTTATTTAACATATTAATAACTCTCAACATATGTCTATACATAATTCAACGCTCCTTAACGAACAATATTGAAAATCTGACTGAGGATATCAATGGATGAATTTCTACAAACCATAATTTTTTTTATATAAGGAGCAGATTGAAGAAAAGTTCAATTTATTTTGATAAATTTTATGCTTTCATGTGTGAAATACAGCTAAAATAAAGCATAGAAGTTAAGAAGCATTTCTTCTTTAGGAAAATAATCAACTATTCCCGAAAATATTTTCTCACACTATCTTTCGTTGAAATATATATTCCTTCACATAGGCTTTTAAATTCCACTGTTAGAATTTCAAATTTCAAGAGCAGAATCAACAATATGGTCGGTGTCTTTCTTATTCTTTAAGAAAATCAATCTTTATTTTTATCCAAAAGTAAAGTTTAGAAAACGCTTTTTATCAGAGAAATCTTACTATTGGGAAGAGTTTCAAGGCA
Organism: Nephila pilipes; assembly: GCA_019974015.1. NCBI lineage: Eukaryota > Metazoa > Arthropoda > Arachnida > Araneae > Nephilidae > Nephila > Nephila pilipes. Next base: position 366,103 of record BMAW01051769.1, read on the forward strand.
AAAGTTCGATCCGTTCTTTAAAAATATCTCCCACTTCATAATTGCTAGAAAATAAAACATAAAAACTATGGCTCATTGCAAAAAAAAAAATATTAATAAACTAATCGTAGTAAAACAACAATTTTGGAAATCGCATTATTCAACAAGTAATGCGACGTTATTTAGAAAGCTAGTGTTATAATTATGATTTACAAGCATTAATCAAATTCTTAAAAACGTCGGGATATTTTAAGAATGTTTCTTATGGACAATATTACTTTTTTCAAGGACTTGGGATGAGAGCCTGAAGTTCTTGTGTGTTTTTTAAACATAAAAAACAATAGTTATAACAAAACTTTAAAAACATCATTCAATCTGTTCTATTACCAATAAATTCGTGTTTTGTGAACACTGTATTTTAAATGGATTGAGTATCTAACAGTGAAGCGTCTTCAGCAAAAGAACGCACACTAAATATGATATTTTAAAAATTTCTCTTTCATTCAAAATTTTAGGTACTTTGAGATTTTTTGAGACAAGAGAACTTTCTAGGTTTATTTTTATTTCCTAAGTTCCAAATTAAAGAAGAAAGTTCGAAGAAATCTAAGAGTTTGAGAGGATTGTCATAGAACTATGGTTACATTAGTATAAAAATGTTGAATGAATACATATGAATTTTCATATGTTTGTGATATAAACATTTGAAATTCATCTGTAATTGATAAAAACTATTTCAGAATTTGAAGAAAAATAAATCCAGCTATCACGGTCAAGTACCACGAACGCTATACTTAACCTGGCCTAAAATAATATTATTGGATTAATGCGCATATATATATATATATATATATATAGTAATAAATAAAAAAAATATTGTAAGCTTTAACGACTGTAAAAATATTGTTTAAAGATTTAACGAAGGAATATAAAATGTAGCATAAAAACAAAACTCATCGATAAAATCCGAAAAAAGAGCATCAATTCAACATTCTTATTCCACGTAAAAAGAAATGGTTGTATTTTAATTCTGCGACTTAACTCGTAAGTTAAGGAGCATATTAATTTACAATTCGCAGTACCGTCTACAGAAATATGTTTAACAGAACAGGTTTTCTGCACTGAGAATAGTATACTTTTTTCAGAAACAAAATGGGGGGGGGGGGTCTTCTTTTTTTTTTTTTTAAAAAAAATATTTTAAGAAATTCAAGGAATCAGACAAAGTCTTTAGGATTCTTTTCGAATCATCAAACCATTTATTTTCAAAATTTGAATGGTAGTCTAAGATGCAGGTATCACAGAATAAATACTGCTTTCGATTTAATACTTTCTTCTCCAGAGCACAGTGTCCAGGTTATTTTTTCCCCTTGGACAGATTCCAGAAATGTCTACAGATTTGAAAAGTTAAAACTGTGAGTTATGATCTAGAGAACTAGAAAATAATTTTTTAAAACTTCTCTCCAGAACAAATTCTTGTTCATAAAACAGAATAAAATTCCTTTTTTCTGGAATTTATATAAATTGATCTGATAGGACAAAAGTAGTACTTTTACTATCAATTTTAAGGCATTTTTATTTCCTCAAAATGTACAGTGCATCTCGAGTTTTATTAAAAATGTTTAATAGATACGACTATATTTAATGAAACGGAATGACGTGTTTAAAACACTCGATATATATTTTTTTGTATGATACATTCAATATATAAGAGAAAAATTTCTGAAACCACATTTATTCCCCAAAATCTTAAAACATAAATTTAAAATGCTTTATAAGAGAGGTACTTTATACTTTGCCATCCAAATAATGCTCACAATTGCAAAATCCCAATATAATATACGATCTCGTTTTGTTTGAAGGAAGGTGGACATAAAATAAAGAATTTTTTGAAAGTCTTGAGACTCGGTGGAACATATAAAATCTTCTACTAAACGATTCCAAATTTCCTTCATGCACCGAAATAGCATTAAGGAATAAAATTGCTTTTACGACTTCCAGTCCTTCCACTAGACTTTTTTGATGTAGTCTCACCGAAGCATATATTACCCTGCTTCTGGACTTCAGCGAGGGGTGTTTCGTATAATAATGAAGGAAAAAGTGGCTCGCCAGAGAGATCTTAAGCTTTTTGGCACTTCGGATCGTATTTGAAGAGAGCGAAATTCAAATTCAATCCTTAGCGAAGGCTCTTCAAAAAGCAATGGATGAATTCATGAACATGTTATTCTTCCTTATTTCTTACTCGCATTTAGAATTCGAAAAAGAATAAAGATTTTTCACTGCGTATTTTTTGACAACTACTTCGGAAATAAAGTATGTGACTTTCTTCTCTTATTTGTGTATTTGTGTGTCGAATTTTCCTTCTTTCTTCACCTTGGATAGGGAAAGCATAAATTGCTGTTGGAATCAAATGTTTACGACTGTAAAACAAGTTTTACGAAGTTGCAACCAAATGATCCAAACATTTCCGTGAACTTATTGGCTGAAAGCTATTGCACAAAACTGTTGAGAATTTCAATGGGCTCATTTATTTTTTATTGAAATCCAAGTGTTCCGCATACAAGTTTATAATATCACCAAAAACAAAATGCTTTTTCGAGCTTTAAGAAACAAAGCATTCTCGAAACACAAATAAAAAGTACAGTTTTGCATAAATTGAAACTGTTTGTTTTATTCTATACTACGTCAAAATGCCTTACGATCAACATGATTTGAAACCGAATAATAACCCAGGTTTGAAAATTCATGATAAAGTGAATGTATTAAAAACATCAAATCAAATATAAATAACATAATGATTCTAATAATATTTGTCTATGAAGTAACTTCTGCGATAATGAGGATAAGTGTACACAATGTTCAGATTATAATTAAAACTTCAAAAATTTCAATATTTGTTAAAACAAAATAAGCAAAACGATTATCAAAGAACAATTTAATATTAATTCCAAATTTATCTTTTGCAAAACTTATAAGGGTATTTACTTACTTAAAATGTAAAATGTGTAAATAAAAATATATTGGTCATACTAGTAATAATAATAACATACATATTAATCCACATAACCATGATGCTAATAATTTTAGGGATATAAAAATTGAAATGACATTGAAATTATATTTTTTATATTCATAAATTTGAAACTGTGGAGTTAAGTATAATTAAAACAGTGCCTAGCATTAAAAGAAGGTTATAGTATGAAAATTATTACATTGGGGCTTTCAATAGTATATACCATATGATCTTAATGTTTTGCATTTTAATAAAAATATTATTCAAAATTTTAGGCAAAATGACAGTAATGAATGTTTTTAAGGGAATTATGGTTTTAATATACCGCACGTAGCAAATAAAGTTAATAGCCAAAGAAAAAAAAAGATAGGGAATAAATAACAAGAGAAAATGTATGAACATAGATATTACTAAAGAAAAAATTATGTTTTAAATCATAAATTTGAAAAGGACTTCAATATTAAATACTTTGTTTTTGATATGAAGAGAAGACACATTAAAATTTTAAGGGATTTTGTTTTTAAAGTAAATAAAATAGATAGTATTTGTCTTCATATTGTGTTAAGGATATATATAATTATTTAGTTCATTAATATAAAATAGATATTTGTTATAATGATAATAAAAATAGAATATTGTAGTATTAGAATTAAGAATAAATGATTTGATAATATAAAGTTTAGCATTATTTTTTATAAGCATAAAAATTAATTCCTATTAATAATAATAACATTAAAAAAGCTTTTAAATTTTATAAAAATATCGGACTTTTGATCTATAGCTGCAACAATTGCAAAAATTTACTAATAAATAATGTGTGTAACTGAAAGAATAATAATGAATATATAAATAAAGAATACCAACATCTGATTAAAAATAATTTAAATATTGTACGGGCTAAAAATCTCAGAGATTATGAATAAAAATACAGGGGTTTCAGACATATAACTTCTAACAATCATAATTATGTTCAAGAAAAATTTTTAAAGAATTAAAAATTAATAATTATATATCTTTGAGAAATTTAAATTTCTTATTAATCTTGTTTTAAAAGAAAATTAGAATTATTAAAATGATAAAAAATTTAAACAATTAAAGGTATACCACAGGGGGCTCCAACCAGTAATATACATCTTTTCCAATATTTATTTACATTTCCATCAACAAAATATTACAGACACTAATAGATTCCTTTTATTTTGATACAAAGATGATCTTTTTTTTTTTTTTTTTTTAAAAAATTTTTTTAACATAGAATTTAAACTAGATTTATCATTTTATCCTTCATATTTACATTTGATTGAAACAAATATAGATTCATATGACATAGATTTTTTGAAGATATTAATTTACAAATTGTTGATAATAGGATTATATATTGGACAAGAGAGATAATTACTTTCCCCCAATTAATAAAATTCCTTTCTTTGATAGCGATTTGAGCTTAAACAATTACAGGAGTAGTTTATATAACTATTTACTCAGAAATATCAAATTAGTTGATATGCATTTAAATTTTCAAATTAATTTATGTACTTTCTATATTACTTGTGCAAAGTCTGATTATCTAATTAATTTTTTAAAAAAGAAATTTAAAATGTGAATCATTAAATATATTGTTTAAATTATAATTTAATTAAATTTTCTGAAAACATACTTATTATTAATATTTTAAAGATATTATTATTATTTTTCATTTTATTAGTTAAAAAAATTATTAATATTTTTATTTTTTTAAAAATATTTTTGCTATTTTTATTAGCTTTTTTTTTCTGAAAGAAGTTTTTAGTTTTTACAATATTTGTATAAAAATTCAGATTTCATTTAGTTCTGACACTGTTAGGTAAATGGCGTTGATATCTTTTGCCGAATCATTTCATGTTTATGACAGGTAATTTAACGTTTGCTAAATGTCTTCACGTATTGTTCTGAAAATGCAAGTTTTATATATTGTGGTTTATTTTGTGCTCTAGTATAATATTTTTGGTTCTTTAGTTAAAATATGTTTTGATATTTTGAATTCCTTCGGGATTTCTTGTTTCTTTCTTAGGTGACTTTATAATGAAATAGTTATTTTTTAATCTGTTTTGAACCGTATCTTTTGCTTTATAACCATTTCTTATAATATATTATTGATGAGGATTCTTTGGCTAATAATACTGGAAAAACATAGACTAATAGTCTAAAGCTTGAATATAATATTTTCCGATTATTTGATTTTCTTCAATAGATTGTAATTTAATTTTTTTTTAAAAATTATAATTTTGGTAGTTGTCAATTTAATTTTTCGTTTAATTTAATTTCTTTTGAGAATTTCTATACAATATAATGTTTGTATTTTATAGTTACATCTTCATATTTATTTTTATTTATAATGCTTTATCAACATATTCATTTGGATTGGGGTATGTTTTTTACTCAATGGTACTGTAATGAATTCTTTCAATTTATTTTATTTTTTAAGTATTGAGATTATGTCCTAACTAGTTTTTGAATTATGTATTGTCATTTATTCTATATATATATATATATATAAACAAACAAAGTCATACTTTATTACAAATTATAACCACTAAAATCTTATTTAAAATTTAGAATTAAAAAATAAATACTGCAGATTTAATTGAAAAAATGAGTAAATTACCAAGTTAGCCTAAAAATAAAATTAAGAATATCATCCAAATTTAAAAATAAACAAAATGTGTAACAAAAATAAACAAAAAATTTACTCTTTCTATTATACATAACAATATGGATTCAATACAAATGTAAACAATTAATTCAAAATTGCAATTAATTTAAATTCCAAACAAACTTAAATAGCAAGCAAAATTTAAGAGAATAGAAATATGGAAAAACAAAAATGGATACAATGTGATATAATACTGTCACACACTTTGAAGTGGGGAAAGTTTGCTAGAACTAGTTTCGCGGATCCTACCATCACATCTTCAGAAATTACATTATCACTAAAAATATAAGCAAAAAAAAAAAAAAATGAAGAAACCATTAAAAAACAGATCTTTCCAGAGCGCCGCCTAGCGCTTCGAGAGAGAATCAGGAAAGTGAGAAGAGACGTTGAGGGAGAGGGATCGAGACGCTGAACCAGACGGTTCAGGGAAATTGTACTGGAGGTTATATTTATGATTACGTGAGTTTAATTAATTTGCTTTATGTTTAAATTTTCTGTCCTACGTAAGAAAATAAACTGTGTGTGTGTAATAAGTAGTTGTTACTTTGAATCTTTAGAGATACCACAAGTAGGTGCTAGGGCTACCTAAACGAATCAAACTTAAATGTTTAGTTTAGCGAGCTGTTCAATTGGATTTGTGTGTGATTTATGCCCTGAAATACTGTGAATACCCTTAGTGGAACTTTGAAATACTGTGGATACTCTTAGCGGAACTTTCTTTTATGGACGAAAAAATTTTGTGATACAAAAATACTATTTTATTTTTCTTTGCTGCAGAATGTCATTTCTTTCGAGAGCACGAAAGGTCTACTTAATAACTTTAGCAGAAGAATTAGGACTAACTGTAGAGCCAAATGCTAAAGTTTTCGACTTATTTCAGTTAATTACTAAAGATAAAAATTATGACGAAGATTTAACAAAAGATTGTTTGGAAGTAATTACTAATGAACGGCTGGAAAAAAAGGAAGGAGGAACTTGAAAAAATGGAATATGAACTTAACAAATTAGAATTGGTATTAAAAGCTACAATTTCAGACGGAAATTTTGTACCTTTAACTATACCTAAACTAAATCTAATGAAGTTAATGCCGCGTTATGATGTTGGTAGTGATATAAGTGTTTACCTTTCATTATTTGAGAGACAGATAACCCGAATTGATATTCCTAAAGACGATTGGGTAACACATTTATTACCTTTGCTTCCTTTGGACACAGTAAATATTGCAGCACGCAAACCTGATCCGGAAGCCAACGACTACACTCATATTAAGAAATTGTTATTGCAACGATTTAAATTGAGTCCTGAACAATTCAGATGAAAATTTTTTACTCCCAGAAAGGAATCATCAGCCTCTTGGCGTGTTTTTGCATTTGAACTCCAAAATTATTTTGATGAATGGATAACCGGCCTAAATATTCAAACTTTTGAAGAATTAAAACAAATTTTGATATCAGACCAGTTAAAGCAAAAAATACCTCCAGACGAACGTGATCCTCTTATAGATGAATTACCTAAAATAACAAGTATCGACTTCTTAGTACAAAAATTGGACGATTGTGAAATTGTGCGACGCAATTTCAGAAGAGAAGCAAACAGAAGCGTTCATGATAATGCCCAGAAAAAAATACCATTTGTTACAGAATACCTTGTGGTGTGTGTAAAGATTCAAAGTAACGACTACTTATTACACACACACATATATATATATATTCTGAAAAATTTAATACTGTCTGAAGGGCCATGGGATAGCAGTCTTTTTCCCGCCTAATTACTTGAGCAAGAATCTTGGAATGTGGTTTACTATAACGCTTATGGCTGAAGAGTAGAATGTAAATGTAGCTGTCACTGTTACTTTACAGAGAACAAAGGGCAGATGCCGGTCAGCCTTCAGATGGACAACATTACATCCTTCTTGAGTAAACGCACTGTATATGCCATTTTATGTTCTAATAAAATGATTAGATAATTCTTATTTTAAAATTAAATTAATTTTTTACTTAATACAGCTGAATATCTTTAATATAATGGCTTGTGCGAATTTGTGTATAGATGTAATGATTTGACAATAGTTCTCCAAACCTAACAAGGACGCGATACTCAAGTTAAATATGGACACAACTTGAATGAATTCTACCTAAAAGAATTGGACTGGTAAAGTGAATAGTCGATCAAGACGGGTGTTTTCTAGTGATTATAAGCATCTTTTTTGACGTTATTTAATGGTTGTTATCTTGAGTAAAACATCTGGCAACCATTGATAGCTCTTTCAATCACGTTATTTATCAAATTCAATTCGTATTACAATGAGCGAAGTTTGCGCGTTTGATGCAGCAAGTGTCCGCACAGAAAGAGAGACGAAAGTGAGCTTTTAACGTTTGAGACAGCTTTTATACCTGAGAGGAAAAGGCAATTCTCATAATTTTGTCAAGTCAGGAACTAAAAGGGGCGAGGGATCTTTTTGACATGAGCGATATTTAAAAAGGAAATTACAATAGTCAAATGCGGAAGTCATAGTAATTTTAAAAAGCTAGGTGCTAAAAATTATTAAATAAAAAGAGAAAATGAATTTAATTCCTTGAATTATAATAACACAGGAAACTCTGGTTGATGTTCAAGCACAAGTTTTATGAGTTTCTAATAAACTAGCACTAATGGGTATGAAAATTCACTACTTATGCAATAAGAAATCCATTGAAAGTAAAATAATAATGAATTTATATAATAATTCGTTTCTATGTGTGACATGGTTATGAAAAAATCGTATAATATACATATTTGCAAACTTCTCTACATTAAAAATTTAGCATTAATTTAACTATACGAGTATTTTTATAGTAAAATTTTATTTTTTGTTAATGAAATAAATATAATTCTGAAGCATAATTCCATAACGAAGGTTTGAAACTAAAGTTGTATTACATATTTTATAATAACACAAAAAAAATTAATGATAATTTATTACAATTTCAACTGTTATCCATTTATTTTTTAGTTAAGAGTTAACATACGATTGATTCATATTTATCGTACGTTATTGTTGCATTGGTAAGCAAATAAATTTTTATATGAAGAAAAGCACTTTGTGTAACATTTACTTTGTTTTACAACACTTTTCTCTCCTTTTTTTATGTTAAGATCTATAAGGAATGGCTCTAAGTATTTCGAATAACAGCTAAAAGGGCATGAATGATTCAGTGAAATTCTTTTTTTATCTAAAATATTCTTACCTTTTCAGAGTTCTTTGTTTGATGCCAAGTAGTTTCAACTTTTGAAAGAACATATACTTCGGAAAGAAATTCCGTTTGAAAAGAGAATGAATTAGTATAGAATGGAAAACAGTTCAAAGCTTTCGGAAGTGGAAAGAGACTGCCACATGGATTGAACAGGGACTTACTTCGTAAAGCTGGTGCAGTACAATTTATCTGGTAACAGGACTTTTTCCAATGGATTTGGAATCTGTAGCGTTTCTTCAGTTTATCTGATTGGCAGGGATTATTCCTATTTATAGTGAAGAGGAAGGAAACGCAATTGGCCATATCTTATTTAAAGCTTTTCTCTCAACTTGAATATTTTGTCGAATGGATGTATTTTCTGCTAAGGGGTTCCGTTTGATTGCCAGAAAATCTTTAATGCTTGTTAGCTTTTGAATTTGAAACAAGTTTTTTTTTTATTTTGTTCGCATTGTTACGCTACATTCAAGGAAACGCGATAACAGTTAAATATTTATTTTGTTACTGTGGATATGCTGAACTGAGAAAACGTAAAAAAAATTGAGGAAAATTTAAAAAATCCCAGAAATCTTTAAATTTTTTATAATTTATTCCGACGATATTACAGATAAATAAACATTGTTTCAATTTGAAGTAAGCGGACTGCCATTTCATAGGGACTTTCTTCGTAAAGCTGGAGCCATCTACCTGGTATCAGGGATTTGTTCCCCACTGAATTTCTAATCGGTAGTGTTTCGCCTGTTTATGTGATTGGAAGGGATTTATTCCTACTTTGAGCGAAGAGGAAGGAAACGCAATAGGCTTATTTAAAGAAGTTTTTCTGGCAACTTCGGTATTTCGTATATTTTCAACTCGGAAGGTGAAAAGAAAATTTTCCTTTTGATTGCGGGACGATTTGTAACGCTTGTTAGCCAGCATTTGCTTTCGTTCGAATTTCCAAAGTTTTCACTTTTTGTTAAGCACATTCATGGAGTTGTTTCAATGATGAATATATTCTTTTTTTTTAAATTGAATATTCATTTTGTTCTATGTTGAACCGAAAACCATGAGTCGACAAACCAGAAACTAGGGAAGAATTGAAAAAATACCGAAATCTTTGAATTTTTTTTTACAATTCTTTCTAACGATTATAGATAAATGAATATTGTTCCGATTCAAAGGTGTGCACTTCCGTACTATAACACACGAGCCTTTATTTCTCATGCAAAAGTAAAGACGTAAAGTGAAATTAATCATTCAAATATTTTAGTCCAAATCTACACTAAATTTTAATATTATTTCAGCGAGAAGTCCCTCCCCCCCTTGTCTGAAATTTTTTCAACTTTTGTTTCATTTTATCTTAGTTATAAATGGTTCCATAATAAATAAGGTAAAAAAATTACCTCGAGAAAAACAGCAAAATAAAATAATAAAGTCCCCCAAAAAACCAATTAATTAAAATTTTTACAGAACAACATATATATTACTTCCAGTAAACATTTTATAAATAAAATACACGTAACTCTTCTTGCACCTTTAAAAACATTAAATTTGTCACTGACACCACAATATAATAACTCTCACCTAAATTTGCTAAATGTAACATATAATAAAAGACTAATTTTAATAACATAGTTTTCACTGCTGTAAATTATTGTTTTACGATTTCCAAAATGCTCTTTCAACATAACATTGTAAACCAGCACCGTGAATTATGAAATTTTAAAGACGAGCCCAATCGAGAAATCCTTATTCATACTTTCCAATAACTGATTTCCAGACAGATTGGGGGGCCTTTTCTAGGGTAAAGTAACGTCTGTTTCCATTTCTGCAACAAGTCAACTCAATAAGGCAAGATGATTCATTTTTGAATGCAAATTGCCAACTTTAGAGTGCTTGCCACCTTCCTATTTCCGATTCATCCAATCGATAGTGCGCATCACATTTGCATCATTTTCAGATACTCTCCAAGAGTGTCATGAATACATTATTGCTCAATGTGAGGCCATGCGTCGTCATTTGGGGATGCTACAGTTTCAGCGACGCCAAGAGAAAGAATTCGATTGTATTCAGTTTATTCTTTCCTTTGAGCATTCGTCGAGCCAATTTTGTTGTCTTTCTAAGGGAACTGCAATATTATTGAACTATTCAAGTGAGAACCTTTAATTACATTTTCCGTGGCAGCTTTTTGTAATTAGTATTTTTGAGAATGTGGCACATTCAACATATTTATGTGAGAGTCGCTCACGCAATGAATCATTGAACGGTTTGTAAACAGACCGCTGTGGTTCAATAAAGCATTCTATTACTTAAGACAGGTCACTATCATAAAATTTATTTACAGGGTAAATGATAAAAGTAGAAAAAAAGTTTCACATAAGTTTTCTTAAATGAGCATGTTTGAACATGAGGAATCTCAGAGTTATATTTACCCGCGTGGAAAATAAAACATAACTCAAAGAAAAGTTCTGATTATTCATAATGATGATGTCATACTCTCAATACCTGTATATTATAACAAAGGTTTCTCAATGTTATTTGGTAAATTTTTAAAAATAAATATAAATGAAATCCTCGTTTTAAGTATATTTGAGGTAGAAGATATAATTTTAAGCACAAAAGATCAAACGTTAGAACAAATATATAAACTAATTCCGAAAAGTAAACAGCCAAAGTTGTTAAATGAAAGTTAAAAGAGACTCCATTACAATTCTTATTAAAATGTACTTTTTTTTTATCATTTTTAATAATTTTTCTAGTGAATATGTAGTATTTTATTTTCTTGCAGATATATTTTTCATATATTTTTTGCAAACACTGTGCATGCATTTATTGATATTTGACATTAAATTTTTCTCCTCCTATTTTCATTTATATTACAGGAAAATGCGTGTATCAAACTATAAAACAACAAAATCTTATAACTAATTAAATATTCGCCACGAATACATAATTTACAACTATAGAGGATAATTTTTAACAAAACAAGAAAAATTAAAAACTTTGGAAAAAATTTTTTTGTCATTTTTTTAATTCAAGTTTCAAGAAAAAAGTTTCTTTCCCTTCAACAAATTTAATTTCATATTTTACCTGCAAGTCTAACACATCTCTTCATACAATTTAAGCAAATTTAGAAAATAACACAGAAAAATTCGTGAAAGAAATCAATTGTAGACACATGCGTCTGCAAACCTGAAAGGTTGGAATTTTACTTGCTGACAACAATCTATTGTTGACAACCAGCGAAAAACCTTTCTTGATAAAGGTAGTATCAAAACCCAAACAGAAAATGAAAAAGAAAAAAAAAATACAAGAAATTTTCGAATATATCAGGAAGAGAGGCAAGGAACATCAAAATGTGCGAAGAAAATCTTTCAAAATTTACTTTTTCCGTTCTTATCCGAACCAATACGAGGGCACCCCACAAGTCCGCGGGGCCTTGCTACACGAACAAGATGAATAGAATGCCCGCGCTTAAAAAGTAAAGAAAGGGCAAAAGTAAAGTATAAAAAAAAATCTGAATTTCTATCCCGTTGTAGTTTCAGCTATTTCCTACGTCGACCCAAGAACAGAACTTTCGAAAAACATCGATTCTTGCATCAAATCGACTCACGCAGGGGTAGAAAGGGGCTAGCAAAAGAGGAAAATAAACCGAACTAGAAGAGTAAGTACAGAATGAAGAAGAGTTAAAGAAGAGCAACAAAAAAAAAAAAAGAGGACTGCCTTCAATCCTTTTGAATTTCAACAAGATAGAGAAAAGTGTTGTTTTGAATGCTTGACGGGAAAGTTCGGCGGGGAAAAAAGGCTAAAACTTCAGAACAAAGGTTCGCTTGAATTTGGCATTTTTTTCGTCTTTTTTCTTTTAAAGATAGGAACCGCCTATCTTACTGGATTAAACTTGCTGGACTACTGCATGCTTTGCCTTTTCCTGATTCAAAAGAAGGAAAGAGAGACTTCGGGAAGGGGAATTCGCGAAAGAAAAAAACGCCGAAAAGTTTACAGTTGTTTTCCCTCGATGGCATTCCGAATCCTAGAGGCAAATGAATTTTTGCCAAAAAAAAAAAAAAAACACTTTTTTTTTTTTTTTTTTTTTTTTTTTTTTTGGTTTACCGATTAAAGAGTTTTAGATGCTCCTTCGAGAATTTGAAAATATTTCTTATTCCCTAATACTTATATTGAAACGCAAGGAATAAATACCCTTTCAAACGTAGTGTGGCATTTCATACATTTATACACAACATGTGTTTACATTTTTACATTGCATAATTTCTCAATACTTCACAGTTAAAAATCATAACAGAAGCACAAAAATAACTAAATAAATCCTATTAAATATTTAATTGGAGGAAATAAATGATTCAACAAAAACAGCTCAATTCTCTGAATCACGACTTTAACTGGACAGACTTGGAGGCGTTTAGTCCTCACAGCACTTGGAACGATTTGCTTATTAAAAGTGTGATCACCTGATGTGTGAGTGATAAAAATTAAAAAAAAACATAGGCAAAAGCAAAATACAACTAAAAGGTAAAAATACAAGCAACTCAATTTTTTTTTTTTTTTTTTTTTTTTGCAATGATTTTTATAACAATTTCAGGAAAAGAAAGACAATTATTTCCAGTAACTTGTCAACGAAAATTGTAATAAATGTTACAATTTTCAGTATGTTTAACTTTAAGATTTAAATACATGTATGATTTAGAAGTCTTGCTCATTTTAAAATATTTTCATTGGAATATTATTCCTATTTATACTTACAGAAATGAAACTAGTTCCATAAATCACAAAAGTTCCATCTCATATTTTAAACTTTTAATCTAAAGATTCAATAAAGATTCTTGTGTGTGGTAAGCGCTCTCTCTCTCTCTCTCTCTCTCTCTCTCTCTCTCTCTCTATATATATATATATATATATATATATATATATATATATATATATATATATAGTCCTCCTAGTAAAATCACTCCCCTCATGCAAATTTCTCAGGAAATCGATTTCATGCAAATGGTTGCAAATCTTTTATCCACCATAGTTTCAAAAAGTCTAGATGCATTGAATAAAAGAATTTATTTTCTATGAAACTCTTGAGTTTTATCAAATTTATTATTTTCCCAAGATTATTTTACATTTTAAAATAGTCTACAATATGCAAAAAGTAATATAACAACAGTACTAAAAAGAAAATTAGATGAACACAAAATTTAATTGAAAAAGGTTCTTATCTCATACCAAAGGTTTTAAAACACATTGTAAAATAAAAAGAAAAATGCTCAAAGAAAATTCAGTTCGAAACCTATTTATCTGTGTAAAACAGCTCATAAGAAAAGGAAACAAAGCGTTTCAAAATAGTGTGATTTATTCAGAATGTAGGTACAAACTATTGGCAATATTTCGACAAAAATATATTACAGCAATATAAAACTGTATCTTTGACTTTATTACGCAAATTTTAGATTATTAAGCAGAAAATACCTGAGAATATGACTAGGCTCTTAAGGACTGAATCAATCTTAAAATTTTACACGTATCAATAATTTAAGCATAAAAATTGAATTTTTAACGTGTACCCAAAGAGAAAAAACAATTTAACTATCCAAACCCTTTACCAAGTCATCATGACATTTCTTGCTGCCCCCCCCCCCACACACACATTTACAAGGCACTATTATGCTTGCAATTCGCCATTGCTAACATTTTGTGTATTTTGCAATGATCTAGAGGATTTAAAAAAAAAAGTCTTTCTAGTATAAGAATTAGGCTAATTGGCAGGGAACACTGCTAATAACATTTTTAAAGCTAGCTTATTTTTTCTTGTGTAGTGTGTGTGAAATATTTTTTCGAATTTTTATTTTATTGTCTTAAATATTCTGATGTATTTTAAGCCATTTCATTTGAATTTTATTCTATTTTCATTTGTAATATCGTGTTACAACAACATATATATATATATATATATATATATATATATATATATATATATATATATATATATTGAAATTGCTGTTGTAACACGATATTATTTCATTCATCCTTAATCATTCCTTTTTTATCATACATTTGATATTGTTATTCAATATTACTAAATTCTCTATTCTTTCAGACCATGTACCTTTTTAGTATTATTCATTAGTTGTCCTTTATAAAGGTACGATATTGTTACTACACACCTTAAAAAAATAAGGAAATTGTTGCACGTTATTATTACATTCATACATAATCATACATTCCTTATAATATATTTCATATCTTTACTCAATAACACAACATATCCGTTCTTTTACATCAAATTTCTTTTTGCAATATTCATTCGTTGTCGTTCTTTATTAAGGTATGATATTGTTACAGCATACCTTAAATAAATAAGTCAATTGTTGCACGATATTATTAAATTCATTCATAATCATATATTCTTCATAATATGTTTGATATCTTTACTAAGTATCACTACATATCCGTTTTTTTACAATCATATTTCTTTTTATATTATTCACTAGTTCATTTTTTCTTATTAAAGTACGATATTCTACTTTAATTATAAAAATGAAACACAATACAGTGACTACATTATGGATATCTGTAGTTTTTAAAAGTTAAGAAATTTTTCTGGAGAGTTTATTCTTCCTCATATTCTTAATATCAAAGCACCGAATGTAGCTTCCAAAATGAAAAAAATTCTGGTCATACGTTTTGCTTTTAAATAAGTTTTAAAAGAGAAAAACTGTTCCGGATATTTGTATGTTTATGAAAATTTATGTTTAAAAAAGTAAAGTCTTATAAAGTAAAAACACAGTAAACGGAGTACAGTAAGGAAAATTTTAAATGGCAGAGACGTTGGAATAGCAGTCCCACACACACATGAAATAATTCAGTTATTAATTTTGCATTGATCGAATTTAGACAGGTAAATAAACAAGATGGATTATAGGGTGCCAAATAAAAATATTTTGTATAATAATGAAGAATATGATACTCAGGTTAAGTCAAAATTTGTACTATGATTATTATGACAAGAAAATTGGTTTAAATAATAACAACTGCTGCCGAGAAATTTATTTAAATACAAATTGTTACAGTCTTAAAGTAATGAGCTTGTATAATATGAAAAGTTGACAATGAATGGGAAAAAGCGTTTTGTAAAACTATCCTTGTCAAATCATTGCACGAAAGAAAAGAAATATATATATATATATATATATATATATATATATATAGAGAGAAGAGAAAGTATAGTTATATATATATATATATATATATATATATATATATATATATATATATATATATACATATATATATATATATATATATATAATGATTAAAAAATTTATAGAAGGAAACTAAGCACAAGAGATTGATCCATTACCAAACAAAAACTAAATAAAATACCTCATAAACAATCAATGAAAAATAAAAGTCTAAATAAAATTTCCGTTTACTACTTCTAGTTTTATTATATGTTTGTCTTTAAAATTTCCTAAAAAACCTTTTCTAAGTATTCTGCCCGATCAATTAGAATCATGTTTAATTCTTCCGTAATTTATCATCGGAAGAAGTTAATTGCCTTTTTTTCAATATTAAAATTTCATTTTGAAATATTTTCTCTAGTCTTCAATCAACATTTTTACACATCATACTATTTCACTTTCGATAAAAAATCACAGGAAAAAAATGTGTAACATTTGGTTTTCTTTTCTTTCTCTTAACAGTTAGCATCAATACCAACCTAACTTAATCGACCTTTCACTATACATCACCTAAAAACATAAAATGGCGTACCTTTAAATAAAAGTGAAAACATTTTTTTTTGAATACACTTAAGTTCATAGAGAAATGAAGATTGATTCTTACAAGTCTACAGATTTCATGAGGCAAACATATTAAAGGACAGCTGAAAGGTTTTAAAGAATAAGAAGGAAAAAAAAGTCTTCTTAATAAAATAACAATCTTTACACACACACACACACACACACACACACACACATATATATATACAGAGTGAGAGAATATGAGACATCGGTCAAAATATATTGAAAACAATTAGAAATAATGAATAGAAGTCGAATAGTTAAAAAAAACCCATAACAGTGGGTCTCCTCAAGTCAAAAAGCAATGGAGGGTTTAGGACAGAATTTGGATGCGTTAAACTAGTTTGATGATACCAAACACCACCCTTTGCAATTTGGTATGCTAATATAGAAATGTGGAAATAAACAAAAGAGTACAATGATTAAAAAATAAAAGAACGAGAAGAACATTCAAAATATGAAGTCTTCTACTCAGAATATTGCTTGTAATGAAGGATATAATATAACACACACACACGTACGTGTGTGTAAATACACATATCTATTTAGTACAACCTCAAAGAAAATCCTAAATGCATTTATTCCATTTTGTTACTTTTTATTCGACATGCATCCAAAAGAAATAAAAAAGAAGTAATTATTATCAGCAAGCAAAGCATAAGCATGTGTACGGTGAACTAGACCTTTCAAGCGTAGAATGCGTTTTAAAAAAAGAACATTCATAACAATAGACTTTTTGCATCAAGTTCGAGTAGGAATGTAGCAGATAAGGTGGGAGTTTCCATTCGAGAACGTGATACTATATGTGGTAGGTGTGTCAAGTTCAACAGAAATCTAGCTATAATATAATATTACATCAGGTGATGGCCACTGCACAAGATCGTTTACAACCCACGTACAAATAAGAATGAACACAACAGATATTTATCGTGTAAATGAAAAATAGATCGACTGCAATCGTGTTTTCAGATTTCTTTTTGTTGGTCAGCAAGTTTTCAAACAATTTCCGCAAACAGACCTTGAATACAAAGATCACACAATTTTAAGAATATAAATTTGTGATGTTTAATTAAAAAGCAACTATATAGACAGATTTTTAAAGCGTGTATGGTTTCAATAATATTTAATTTAATCGATATTCAATAAAGATTGTGGAACTAAAACATAAAGTGATTGTGTATGTGTCAGAGGTCGAATATATATCAATTAGTATTTATTTAATAGAACAATCTTTTTTTCTAAAATTGTTTTTATTGGATATTTGCACATATATTTTGTTGAATGAAGAATCGCATTCTTTATATAAAGAATTATTCCAGTGTCATAGGAAATTGATTTAATGCTCAGATATTTTCTCAGACAATATACAGATATTTCTTTACATTGACTTGATTTCGAATTTCAATTTTACAAAAAAAATATATTTGTTGATGCATTCCGTGATCATAAAAATAGTCCAAGAACAGAATTGTTCCAAACACACATATTAACTCATATATATTAACGACTGAATATTTCTATTTATCAGTTCGTTGACTAGTGAATTGACAAGTTTGATAAAAGAATATGAGTGCGTATTGTAAATAGATTTGCTGATTGGCGTACTGACGCTGTTAACTTAGACAGCTGAAAACGTCCACTTCGAAATACGTTTTATTTCAAGCCTACTCTTTTAGATTTATCTTATATTTCCACTCGACTAGAATATTAAAATACGTAACTTTCGATGACAGCCAAATCAGCAAAAATCTTCCAATCTTTTAAATCTTTGTCCGAATCCTCTCTAGAAAGAGCTAATCCATAGCCAGGGAAATCGCAATCCTGTTGACATTATCTTTGCGTGCATTTCTTTTGTGTTTTCACAATCCTTCTCTGCTGACTGACAAATATTTGTCTTCTCCACCTGTGTTCGTTTGTTCCAGCGTCACCAGGCCGATTGAGAGCTTGTTGCATTTCTTGATCTTTACCCACACGAAAATGCTTTACTCTCCTGATGTCTACTTTTTTTTTTATCTCTCTCTCTTCAACGTCTTTTCTATCTTCAGATTTCTTCATGTTTCTTTTGCGGCGGATCAGGAATAGTAACAAATGGAATAGATTAACTATAATTTTCTGTTTCACAGTGATTCACTTGTTTCGATTTTTTACTGTTTGTCGATAACGATCGAAATGCAAGTGTTTTCATTTTTGAAAACAACGTCAACGTCTAGGCATTTAAATATTTACATCATTCTTTAATAACGTGGAATTTTTAATGACTTCTTAAAATTAGTATAGATTTCCTATATTTTTTACTTGAATATCCCCCTCCTAATATTACCTATTTTGATCATTCTATTTCTTTCAAGATGAAGTGATAATAGGATGGTTTAGAAATAGTAAATATGATACACTTAAAATGTACAAAATAGTTTTTATTTCTTATGGCAGTTCCTCATAATGAAATTTAATTTTTCAGGTCCAAAATTTTTTTTTCAAAAAAATTAAAATAGAATAAGCGTTACTCTTTTCCCTCTTCTCCTTCTCTCGGTTCAATATTTGATAAAATAAAGAATAAACAAAAAATATTTTGAATTTGCAATAAAAAGATTCTAACTAAACTGTGGGTTTTTTTTTTACTAAAATTATTTCATTTCCAATAAAAAATGCTTTGGCAGAAAGAAGTGTTTAAATGTTTAAATCCAGCATCGATCATATTTATATTATGCAGTTGGACTTATTTCTCACTATTGGAAAGTTTCAAGTTTTCATTAAAAATGGTAAGCGCAATGATCTTCCGAATAAAAAATATTTTATCTTTCTTGCCAATATATATATATATATATATATATATATATATATATATATATATATATATATATATATCATACTCTAAAAGATATTATAATTTTAAACAATATTTCTCTTATAGCGTAATAAAACAGTTTGCAGAAATATTTCTAAAACATTCGAAGCAATCTAGAGAAACAAATACTTAAAAAGCCTATTTTTGAGTAAATATGAATATTAAATTCCCATTAAAGCTAAGTTATGAATTGTTTAAAACTTCAGACTCTTTATATACGTTCGTGTAATATTTTTTACTATTCTCATGGTAATAAATTTTTCTTTCCATTTATTTATTACATTATGTACTATTTTTGCCCGATATTACCGCTTCTATTTTTATTTGCCCATATAAGTCTTCTGTAGGTTTCTATTACAGAAACGTACCCAATTTTCGGTATTTTTGCTAAATAAAAAAGAGCATTATTCAATTCTGACAATATTTTTTGATATGAAATAAAACCTTTCTAACTATAGCAACCTATCATTAAGATCCCAGTAAATATGTATCATTGAATATAATAAATGTATAATTTATTGACAATGTGTGTTTGGTCTAGACGAATCAAATCAATTTTTTGAAATCTCTGTTATCTCACAAAATTCAGACATATTCCATCTTATTTTGAGTTTTGAAAAAGTTGCACACACGAAAGTTTCTTATACGGAATTTTATTACATTATGTAATGTAGTACATTAGGTAACTTGGAGATTTTCAGTTTCATTTTAAATATAAACATAATTTTTAATACAGAGCAATCATTTTTTTCAAACTTTAAGGAATATTAATGAACAGAAAAATGGATAACTATAATAAAGAAAGAAAATATTCCAAGAAGGTTTGGTGAGCATACAGATATTTATATATATATATGTGTATAAGATAAAGCAATGAATTTATCATTAAAACATAAAAGTAAGAGAACAATTAAAATCCAAAATCAATAAAATATAATATATGAGAGAAAGAGAGACATATATGGGAGTGAGATTGCGCATAACAACACTTTAATAAGCTGAGTGTAAAAAATCAATTTATTATCATTTAAAAAATTATTCTCTATTCATATGATTTCAATAACTATAATTTTCGTTAACCATAGTCCAGTAAAACATTAATGCATAACAAAATTTATGTACATTTCATCGCAATCTTTTGTCTTACGTGATTCGTGTTTTCATCAACACATTCTCAGTTATTTAGATGCAGTTTCTTTCTTCGATGCGTGTAAGTTCAAAAGCCGGCTATTGGCAAAAGTTCGTGCATTCTTTAACTACTGCCAAATTATGAGATAGTGTCTGGGTTGGAGATTCACACTTAAAATTTAAAACAATACTTCGTCCTATATGCTCAAAGTGTCTTCATTATTAACGAGATTCCAATCTGTGACCTCTACTCATATTAAACAACACTATTAAGCCTTTCCGGGTATCAAGGTTTATTGAAATAACAAAATGTTTTAGCAGATACTATTTGATTACTAGAAGACACTCTAATTCTCTCGCGTATTTCCTTTCAACTAAACCTTGGGGACTTTCGTATAACGTTATTTGATTTGAAAACCTTTTTCCAATAAATTAACAGTGATTTGTGTAAATTAGAATTGTAATATTGATTAATATTAATGCGATAGCATTTAAAAGTAGCGATGAGTTTAGAAGTGTGTTTGGTAGAATGAGTGAGAGAATATAAGATAGGTAATCAAAGACAGATGTACACTTATACGCTGATAATAGTTCAGTACTAGCACATAATAATCCCTAGCGAACGGCCGCGTAAAAGGATCAACGGTAAAAGTTTGTTACTGACTAGGATCCTGTACGGAATTGCCCGATAAGTAATAATTTATAATATTAATCTTTAGGATGAGACGCGTGTGGGGACCTTTTTCACAGACATAGTAATTTTAACACCGAATACTTAAAGACCCTAATAAAAGAAATTTTAATCTTTAATTGACGATTCCAATGTTAGAGACCGAACATTTCACTAGTGATAGAGTAATCAGTGGTAGAAATACAACCGGAGAATTGTAACTCTTCAATGGTAATGAGTTCAAATGTTAAGCATAAGATCATTCAACGTGTTATATTGAGTACAATTTAAAACTTGAAAGTGCCTTTACGTGCAAAAGAATACATAAATCGAAACACTGATAACAATTACACACCTTCCATTATATGATACTACAAAGTTCTATAAAGCAATAAATTGTTATCAAGTATCTCACAAGCTGTGATAGTCTTGTTTATGAGTTGAAGCGTACATGTGTAAAAAAAAAAAAAGTAAAGAAACAATTGTCAAAATGTAGTTTTTTTAATGTCAGAAAGATGCTTTTTTACTCCCCCTCCCCAAGTCTAATTCCAATTTTCTCCCTATAAAGTGAAATATTTCGTTAAGCTATGAACAAAATTTAATGTACAAAAAATGAAAATGCATCGTAAAATCACGCACATATTTTTCAAACAGTTCTTTTAGGTAATGATAAAAAAAGATTAGTTTTGCATTATTTTCCTTTCTTTCTTTCTTTTTTTTTTTTTCTACATTTAAAAAATCTATGAAGGTAGTCAGTTGAATAACAAAACAGCTCAAACGGAAAAGCTTTAATAAACGTTTCGTTGTGAAAACACAGAAACGCTACATCCGTTATTTTAAGAAAAAGTTCCAGTCATTTTGTAGCCAAGAACTTTAACTTCATTAATATACGATTTCGATTTTTTTTTATCTGGAACTCAGAAGTTGGTGGCGTGATTTTTTCCTGCTCTTTTTTCTTTCTCTCGTTTAGGCAAATAATTCAACTAGATTCTTTGTGAAAATAAGTTAACTTTAGTAAGGGGCAAAAGTCAGACGCATCATTCGGAAGTGTACAGTTAAAAATATACGCAATTCATTACATAGTTATAAAATGTAATCAATCTACATTGAAAGAAGCTCAAATGAACGAAATATTTAATAAATATTTATACTTGAACCCATACAAATCTCGATGAATTTTGGAAAATGTAAAACCAAAGTCTTCGAAATTTCAAAGTTATGTCCTGTCATTTCTTTTCTTTTCTTTTTTTCAAAATTTTACTAAAATGGATAGTTGCTGAAATAACATTTTAAAAATAACGGCATATTTGAGAGCCTGTTCGAAGGGTTGATTTTTCAGTACTTTGTTACTTGAGACGTTTAGCTCCGCACTGATTTCGCATGTCTCCCTCGTGGGATCGAATTTTTTTAAAAAATGTGTTCTTCTTCTTTTGTTGGTTTATACATATTTATTTTACTTTATATCAATTTCTCTTGGTGCCGAAAA
This sequence comes from Nephila pilipes, assembly GCA_019974015.1. Lineage (NCBI taxonomy): Eukaryota > Metazoa > Arthropoda > Arachnida > Araneae > Nephilidae > Nephila > Nephila pilipes. The sequence continues at coordinate 388,925 of BMAW01051769.1, forward strand.
GAAGTAAATCGAATCATCTGCTCAGTCCATATCAAGGTATGAATAATTGGCCAGCATATAAAACGCGGCAGATGTCCGTCGTTGGTCCGAATGAAGGAACTGAAAATGATCACCTGCGGGGGTATTCCACACAAACAAAGTTTATTGTTTAAAAATTGTGTAAAATATTCAGCAAGTTCGAAATATTTTTCAGTAAGGGAGAAAGTGAAATACTCGAAACAACGTGCAAGCAAGAAGAACGTAAAAAATAAACTTCCACATTATCACAATACAAATAGCAATTAATACTATTAGACGGCCTCTTTGTGAAATCTTTTCCTGTTTATTGGAGTGTCAACTAAAGGCAACATTTATTACTCGATAATAATGAAATAAGAACAAATATTATCACTCTGATAGCGTTAATTATCAATCATATTCATAAAAGAATTATTTACTTAAAAGCAGTTTTTTAGACGAGAGCTGATAATGACATAATTAAACACAAATTAATTAATATAACACGAACAAACATAATTAAAACAGGCCAAAGCACAAAACCAATACAATCCCTTTCTCCACATCCAAAATAATCTAAGCGTTCACATATTCAAATCTAAATTACAAACCATGTACTCTTATAGTGAACAAATAAACATTAAGGAACATAATTTCCGAAAAAAATGAACAAGGAAACTCGCGTCAAAAGATTAACAGCTGCTGCGGATTCATACAAAATGAAAATACTGCGCTCGACAAGGATATTATCTTGTTAGCAGAAACCAAGAACAAGACCCTTAAAAATCCAATTAATATGCATGGTAAATAAAAATACACACCACCGAATTGTAATAGAAATAAAATCCACAAGATGAAGTTATTAAGTTTCCCACAAACTACCACAAAAAAAAAAGGTTTAAAAGACTCATCCAAACGACTTTGGTAGGAGACAAAATTACGTTGAGCCTCCTCAGTTATAATTTAGCCCCGCCATTTCAACGTGCATTTAAAGCACAAGTGACACACAGCGAACACAGATTTTTTTAAAAGAATATTTTTGCCTCTACTTTTGCATTTTTTTCAGTCCTGTTTTCCACCTTTTCTCTCGAACACAATTATATCGTCTGCCAGAGTCTAGTTTTACAACGTAACAGCTGTGACTTCACTAACATAAGTCTACATATTTCTATCAACAGGTTGCCGCGGAACAATTAAGTGATGACGGTGTTCCCCCTTGTTTTTATGATAACGAACGTTCCCGACAAAGAGTTTAACTTTTCTGTATAGTCTTTTTTTCTTTTAGTACTTTTTCTTTTGCTTTTTGCCTTTCAATTGCTTCTTTATCTTTTATCTCAGAAGCATTAAAGGGATCGTAAAAGAATGGGGTTGAAAATACTGTATAATCTGCAGGGAAATCCATATCGCTCGATGGAGCCTTGTTAATGTTTTTAGAATTTTTCCCTTCGCGAATTAGGAGATTAGAGAGGTTTTACTGATTAATTCGAAAGATACAAAGCATTAGAACAAAAAACAAGACTCAAATGTACATGGCGACACAGGCGAATAGAAAGAAAACTTTTTTGAAGGGCCATAAATCCATAATCTAGTATTGAAATGAATTTACATTTCCATTATGAAAAACAAGCGCTTTTTTATTTTTGAAGGAGAAAGCACACCTCTTTCCAAGCCCTCACTTACCATCTAGTAGCGAAAATATAAAGAATAAATACGAATGAATAGAAATATTGCGATAAAACTTTTTTCGGTTTAATATTATATTTATATTCGTGAAGAGCATTTTCAAGCCAAATAATTGAATAAAAAAGACGCACTAAATTTACATACCTATGCAAATCAATCGGGACAAATTTAAAAAAAAAAAGCTTTTTTTTAGAAAACTTTGCTTTTATGCATTATTTACATACGCAATACATTTTCTAGTATGACGTATGTCCTCCCTTGGCAGAAATGACTTCTTGCAGACGTTTTGGCATTGACTCCACTAGATTAGTACACATGCTCTTCAATTCATCATCATGAAACCACATTTGAATTGCATTATCATGCGTTTTTTTATTGTACAATCCATCTGACCTAAACGCCTCTTCACAATATTCCCCAAGTTCTCATTGGGATTTAAGTGTGGATAATTTCCAAGACACTTTAGCACTTTAATTTTATTTTCCAGCATAAATGTTTTTACCAGTTTTGAATTGTGATAAAGAGTTAAGTCATGTTGAAATGTTCCGTTAAACTTTTCGTGAATGAAACATCTTACGTCGTAACATTTCGATGTATTTAGTCGAATTCATCATGCTTTGAACAGACACTAAGCTTTGAGTGCCATTTACCGTGAAAAAGTTCCTAACAATCTGTTGGATATGGTCTTGTCTCAAAGGTTAACAATCACTTCATCTCACAACGCCTGAAATGTATCCCTGCACAAATAAATGAGTTTCATCACTGAAAACTACTTTCTTCCAGCCGACAGCAGTCCATGATTTGTACTTTTTTTTTGCCCATGCTAAACATTTTTTCTTCAAGAGTTAAAAATTGTTTTTTCGTTGGTCTCCTTGCCTTACGGCCAGCGTCCAGAAGCCTACGCCGTACAATTGAGCAACTCGCATCAAAACCAGATGCCAATAAATCTCTTTGAAGGTCTGGTCTCTTTTCCTAGGATTAGTTTTATTATTTCTTATAAGAATTTTATCAGTTTTTGCAGAGTAGTTTTCCGCTAGCGCCTACATCTTCCTTGAATTTTTGGAGAGATTGATCCTTTTTGGAGAGATTGATCATTCTTTGAATGAAGTTAAGATTCTTGAAACATTTGATTTGCCTACACCAACTGCAGAAGCTATTTCTCTAACAGTCATAGAAATGTGATCGTTATGAGCTATAATTTTAGCACGCTTCCTTGGAGTTATATCCATTTTTGAAAGCGTGAAAGAGAAAGAGAGAAAGTAAATGCAAACACTTAACTACCGCACTCAAAGACTCAGAACTGAAGAACAGGTAAGTATTTCTACACTAAAACCAATTAGGTCGATCAGTCACATCCACTCTAAGTAGATAAATCTAGTTTGAAGGAGTTCACATTCAGTCAAAGTAGAAAAAATCAGTTTCAAGTGGTTTCAGACACATCTATCAAAAAAAAAAAAAAAAAAAAAGCTTGCCCCAATCAATTTGCACAGTGTAGTATTTCTCATATATTTTAAAATTTCTCAATATTTTTACCCTACGTTACGGAATTTTTAATACATAAATTATATAAATCGTAATTGAATGGTACAAAATGTTTGATATCATACAATAACAAAATTTTTTAAATAATTTAATTTGAAAATTGAATTATTGTACAGAAAATAGTGAAAATAGAAAACATTTCAGAACCTCCCCAATAATCTTTCGGTTCACATTGCAATAAGTATTTAGTTTCCAAAATGTAATCTTCCAACATTTGAGGATATATACGTTCAATAGCTCAATACATTTTTCTACGGAAATTGTCCTCCGTTATTTACTTGATCTAAAAAACAGCAAGGTATGACGTGATTTACTATCTATATCCACATACCAATAATTGTTATACACACTATCTGCATATGTTTTGTTCCTTACTTTTTATCATAACTATACTTATAATATGTAATATAATATTATCAATGAATCTATTCAAGGAACAAATGAAGCATATATTATTTCACAGACACTTATATAATAGAAATTCTGCATTTACTGTAACAAATGAGAATCACAAAAAAGAGACTTTTAAATTGAAATTCTTAAATCAAAGAGAAAATGACTCAAATAAAAGATGGACTTGTTTATTAACGTCGTATTTAGATGTAACACAAGGACTTTTAGCGACGGACTCCATAATTTTGAATCTCGGTCAAGTTGACACCGCCCTCTCCGAATTTTCACAGAATGCCAAAGGAATTTTAATGTGCACAGGGAGTTTTTAGTGGCATCAGGACTCGAACCCACGACTCGGCGGAAAAAATCCCGACCAGGACTATTAGTTTACCACAGCCCCATACACAAATAACGAATACCACAGTTCATACATTTTGAATGTACTTCCAGCTGATAAAAATCTAGGATGTATTTTCACCTACATGAAGATGGTTTTTATTCTGTGTAAAAGTTTATAATTTAAGAGTGGGTTAGGATCGATAAATAAAAAGAATCTGATATCTTGCTCAAAAGCGTTTTGCTTCAATTCGATGTAAAACGAAAACTCATTACATTTCATAAAAAAAGAAAGCGGGGAGGAATAGTAGCCCAGCAAATATTTAACGATCCTTTCGCAGTCATAATCAAAAACATACAAAAGCAGAGGGGAAAAGAAGTCGGGAATTTCATTCGCTGATGGAAAAACGTTTAAGTATCAGAATGAATACGGTTGTGATTAAAATCAACACAATTCGATGTTTCGGGACTTTTTATTGCGTGATACTTTTTAAAATTTAATTAATATTTAGTTTGAATTTTCTTTCCTCTTCAGATTAAAAAAGTAAATTAATAAAAACTACCGAAATGAATTTCCATTGCTATCAATAAAAAGTAATAATATAGCAAAAAAATATTTATATACTATACATTATAAATAGATGGATAGTTTCAGAGCTATAAAATAGAACTGAGTCCAAAGAATTGACGAATGTCATATCTTCAGCACAAATATTTCCTTCAACAATAAAATTTATCAAAAAATCACTATCTGCAAACAAAATAAGAAAACGCGCAAATACATATTTTCGCCATACATAAATTACTTAATAAGTCTAGACTCTCTCGGTTCATAACCAGATGAAAATTGTTTGTTAAATAATACAGTCACGTAGAAAGCAAATCAAATAAGGAGTACGGAATAATCTCCATTCGAGACTTTCATCCAGCAAACTAAATCTTTCGAATTAACAGTTTGATGGTAATAATAAAAGTATGATTTTACTTTAAATTAACATAAACAATTATAAATGACATGCAAGACGTAACAAGAGGAAAATCAATCTGCTTTACTGTTGAACGAGAGGTATATATATAAAAAAGCTTCGAGGGAGCACTTCACTTCCATTCATGTTCATTTGCATAAATTTTCGAGAATAAATATGGGCTCGCAGGTGGATCTCATCTGTCGACCATGTAAATCGAAGTTTTGCTGAATGCAACCTGCGGCTAGAAATCTAATAGGAGAATGAAGGTAAATTCATGGCGCGCTCGTTTTCTGGCAATGGCGCAAGAGCCACATCCGGCTCCCGGAAAACGAGTCTCTCAACAATATACTTACATACTTAATGTGTATATGTGATATTTATAACAGAATTCTTTCCAACTGCAATTATGAAATCGATTGAAAATTAATACAAATTGTTTCTTGTATGTAACCTATGAGATATTCATGAATCAGAATTCGCAAATAAAAAATATTCGAAACAGGGAATGAATACATCAAATAACCGATATGGAGTATTTTTCATTCAGCTACTAAAAATTTTTAAACATTTTCAAACCATAAATATTTGTAAAATTTGAATACACTTTAGCCTGAATGTTAAAAGCAAAAATAACAAATATCTTTAGGCTAAATGTAACTAAGTTTTTTACCCAAATGAATTTTTAATCAAGAATAAAAGTATAACACTATTGTATGACAAAGCAGACAAATTTCGAGCTACTTCTTGAGTTTCCCAATTTTTTTCTCGAGAAAGTGTTCGTAAGCTTTTACCAGAATATATAAATATTAGTATATGTACCAGTATATATAATTAAGTTTTATTATTTCTTATAAGAATTTTATCAGTTTTTGCAGAGTAGTTTTCCGCTTGCGCTCACATCTTCCTTGAATTATTGGAGAGATTGATCATTCTTTGAATGAAGTTAAGATTCTTGAAACATTTGATTTGCCTACATCAACTGCAGAAGCTATTTCTCTAACAGTCATAGAAATGTGATCGTTATGAGCTATAATTTTAGCACGCTTCCTTGGAGTTATATCCATTTTTGAACGCTTGAAAGAGAAAGAGAGAAAGAAATCTCACGTGTATCTTTCAGATCACGAATAACGTTTTTTATACATATATAATATAACATGAAATTTATTTAAAAAAATTAGAACATAATATTATTTTGACGAGATTGAATATGTAAAAAACAGTAATTTCAAGACCTTCATTAGACCAAAAAATTGTTTGAACTATAATCAGAGTTTTTCATTTTATTTACATATATTCGTTATAAATTTATTATAAACTTATAGACATTTGCCTCTTAACCATTAAATCTTTGCCATTCAGATGAAAATAAAAACCTCGTTTTTAACATCGATTAAACAAGAAGAAAATTACATAGATTATGAATGCAAATGTTACAAAATCATGAAACCTTTTTTGTTTAAATTAAAGGGAGGACCTTTTGCAGCTAGTCATATTTACATAAGTAAGCAGATATATATATATTTGAATGAATAGATTATGTCTTATTTCTTCGGATATTTGGAGAAGTGATTTGATTGTTAGTAAGTCATATGTCCTTCAAGACAAATTGAAGAAACTTATATCTAAATCATACAATTACTACAGATGCTATACATGATATAGCAACTGTGGTAAAAGAGCCCATATCATATATAGTGTAGACTATTTAACATTACATATAAAATGTAAAAAAAAAAAAAAAAAAATGGCTAATAATGCTTATGTAATATTAACATAGATATTTTTTTTAAAAAAAGTTTGAATGTATTTTTAAATATTTTTTACAGAAAACAAAAGCGGAATGCTCTTTCACAATAGTTTTCTCTTTAAAACCTGCATACGAAATGGAGAAAAATCAAAGTAAAATTTAATCTTTATGTAATTTCGACAAATCAGAAGTAAATAGCGTTTAAGAAAAAAAAAATTTGCTTAATAACAGTCCCTTTTGTGAGTTAGACACATCGTCGTTAACTGTGAAATTAAGAGCAAATAAGGAAGAATAAAAAACTGTGTGAAATTAACGTACAAAAGACATTTAATTACTCGATAATAAAAATTTTAAAAAAGCTTTTTAGAGATAATACGAAAAAAACTTTCTTTTAAATTACTTTCTGTCAAAACTTTCCATTTTCAGAAGTTGTTGAAAAACGTCGATTATACTCGAAAAATAAAGGAAAAGAGAGTCCATTTGAATTATGCCTTGAAAGGGTTTTATCACCGATTCCTTCTTACGAAGCACGTATAGCAAATCTTTAACAACAACACTTATTTCATTTTTACTTCCAAATATTTATCCACAGTGAATTGATTTCATATGATTCTAAAATGTTGAGGATAAAAAAAAAAAAAAAAAAGACCGTTGTCTCTTCTCTCTCTTTTACAAAACGATTTATTTCTTGTTTTATCTTAATCACGCTCCACCGCTGTTAAGAGAACAACTGTGAGCAAATTCTTTCACATATCAAGCGACATTAATCTCATTTTTTTCCCTTCTAATAATACATATGTGATTCGAAAAGGATTGAGACCAAATAAATTATTTTCAGACGATTACGCTATTTCTTCGATTCGAACAAGAGGAGAGATAAACCCCTCTGACGTCATCATTAATCCTTTGTGTGATCCAAACAACAAAGGTTTTCTTTTTTATACATCAATTTTTTTACACCTTCCGATATCCCAAACAACATCTCATATAGAATCCAACGATTCTAAGAAAAACACAAATTAAAAGAAACAGAGGAATACAACGGCCATTAATTTGATTCTGCGTAATTTGATTCTAAAGGTCCAATATATACTTTTGATTTTCCCTTTCAGGGTGCCTCTTTTTTATTTCCTTTCTTTCTTTTTACCCTCCTTCTTTATTTTCGTTCGCTTTTTTCCCCAGCAATATGCATTATCTAAGATGCTTTACTCAAAAGAGAATTGATTTCACGGCTGAATTTCAGAATGAAACTTGAAGAAAGGTTTTCAGATCCCCCTCCTTATCCTTCCAACCCATATTTTTTCTTCTTTTTTCTAACTGACTAAAGTTCTTTGTATTTTGATTGCAAGCATGAGACATTTCCCCTCTTATTTTTTTTCTTCTTTTCTCTTTTGGTCACGGTAGTTTTTTTTTTTTTTTTTCTGCCGCGACTTCTTCCTTTTTTGCAAAACGTTTTCTTTTGAATATAACGGCTTTTTCCGCAATCCATCAAGAGCTATGGGAGAATCTAAATGGGAATTAGATCCAGAAAAAGAAATGATTCCGATGCCTCAAGTGTAGACACTTGAAGCATCGGAATGATTTTTTTTTTTTCTTTCATTTACTTTCGGAATTTTACGCTTTAGTAGATTCAGTCGGAGAATTCGTAACCCTAAGGGGATAACCGGGCTGTGAAGGCGGTAAAGCGATCGAATGCTTTTATACAAAGCACCGAATCTAAACACTTTTCAAAATTGTTTTCCTTAGTTTATCGAAAGCATTTACAAGATTCGATTCGGTTGATAACTTAAATTTAAAAATAAAAATTGTTGTTATTTTTTTCAAACGATAATCGAACACTGCAACATCTTTGAACAGTTCTCGGATATTGAAATATGCAGGTGTTAGATAAAATAATGAAATCCATTGGAATCTGCCTAATTATTTTCAATAATAAGGCATTGGGATCAACCTTGAGCGTTGTGAACATCAATATTTCGACGTGGAATAGATGTACAGAGATCTCTCACATAAGATAATGGTATTTTATTCCATTCCTACCGTACGGCTTCATTTCCCAATTTCCTAGTGATAAAGATGGAATAAATAGTTTTTTTACTTTTCGCTCCAGATATTCCCATAAATGTAATGTTTAAGAGTAGTGATTGAGAGCACCTGTTTCATTTCTTTCTCGTGTTTATTAAACCAACTTATGTTGCACTAATTTGTATGGAAGGCAGCCGATTGAAATAAGGCACCAAAGGAGATTGCACACAACACTGGATGAGCGTGATCCTGGAGTACGTTCAAATAGTTTGAACTTAAGAATGACTAGTAATCCTAGATTTTCTGAACAACCCACACCTGCAAATATTCTCCTCCGTGTTTTACAATTGGAACTAAGCAATCAGGACGATATGCTTCTTCGAGACGTGTACAACTATAAACTCTTACTGGGAAACAAAATGCAAAACGCTTCATCAAACCAAGTTGCATCGTTCCAGTCATCAAGGTTCCAGTTTCTACGCTTTCTGTACCATTCTTTGTATCTGTTATTTGGCTTTGAAGTCATTAATGACAAGACTGCGCTTAACAACGCCAGAAAAATCTAATAGGTGAAGCAGACGAGTGTTAAACTGTTCGGTTTGAAATTGACTCTTCTCGATCGATGTTTAAATCTGTTATTTGTTCGGCTGTGGATTTACGTTTTGGGAGAATAATTCACGTCATTGCTCGCCAATCCATGTATGACATCTGCATTTTTCTTTTACAGTTTTCAAATTCAAAAGCAACACATTATTCTTTTTGGCAACTGGTCATACTTTTAAACACAATTCCTGGAGCCACACCTACGTGGCCGCGATAACCGAGTGCTCATGATCGCGAACTCGCGTTCTTTCAGTCGCTTCGTGGGTTCCAGCCCTGATGCCACTAAAGACCCGCCGTGTGGTGCGACTGATGCACGTTAAGCCTTTCGAGGCTCCAAGTCTTCCCGTAAGGGTGGATGCCAGCTCAGGAGTCGTCACTTGATCGAGGTCCAAAATAACAAGATCCATCGAAAATAATCTTCTAAGCACATGTGACTCTAATAATCAATAAAAAAATACACCTCTCCACATCCACAATGTGGCCGTTTGAGACACCGAAGCTTAAAAGTAAGATTATTCGACGATAATCTTACTTTCAGCAAATCATTGCGATCTGACATTTTAAAATAAAACTGCAGAACTTATCTGCCACTTATAATAGATAGTTTGTTTCCTACTCTATTGATATACATATCAAACAGTGATGCCAACACAAACTAAATAATTTGCAACACAATTGTGCTTTTTGTTGAGTAGATGTTTCCATTATTTGTATATATTACTGGGATCAATATTTGTACTCTTAAATATATTGCACTGTTGTCAGTCTTCGTACATGAAAACATTTGATTGACAATCTCCACAAGTAGTTATAAAAAAAATCAGTATACTGTAACAAGAAAATTTAATAACTGCTGAACAAGATTTTTAGCAATGCATCAAGAATTATGAGATCCCATAAGGAGAAACAAGATAAAAATTGTAATTAATTACAAATGTAGATTGTCTTAATTACACATAATTAAAGGATCGGAATAATTCTTTTCATTAACTTCCGGAATTTCCTACTTTTTTTCAATTGAGTTAAAAGATTCGTCTCTTTCAAAAGGTATTCTATCTGTGAAGGAATACAGCAACAAATAAATGCATGTATACAATGTATCACATCCCAAGACAAAATCTTAATGAAAGTTCATAATAGTTTAATCTAATATTTACAAGATTCACATGTTCATAACTTTGGTTTTAAAATTTCAAGTTAAGTTTATCGCAATCAATACAATGTCACACCCACGCGGTGAGTAATTTTCTTAAGTCGTAACAAATGAATAATCTTTGTCCACGGAAATATGCTATAGACAGAAGATAATTATTGAATATTGTACAAGGAACGTCTAAGCAAAAAATAAATTTAAAAAAAAAGTATACTGAGTATATTTGTACTAACGTTGAAACAAAAGAATTATTAAACAGAATTAATGATAATGGGAATTAGATTTACAGGGTGAAATGGTTCCATTTTTTTTAAATGTAAACACTTGAGACAAGCTATTTATTTCCTTTTTAATTCCAGATTTGTGTACATAAATACATTCCTTAAGAGAACCTTTAGGTAAGACATGAGGCTGCGAAGGTGCGTCTCAATGCTTTTGTACAATCTAAACGCTTTCTCTAAAATGTTTCCGTTGGTCTATCTTAAGTATTTGTAAGATCTGCTCCGGTGGATAACCTAAGTTTAAAAATACGGTTCGTGTTTAATCGATAGGTGAATAATCTTTGTTCACTGTAACACGTAAAATGGGTGCCGAAGTTCAAATCGTGTGAATTAGAAAGCAATTAAGGAATCACGATACCAAGAGAAAAAACATCCCTTCGAGAAGTTTACACAAATGCATTAGAGAATAATATTTTCAACACGTTCACTTGATTGTACTTTCCCTATAATACGGTACTTCACCGACCGTGCAAGCGGCATTCTAACTGACACACATTATTTTATGCCTCCTTCATCAATAGAAAAATGTGAGCTATCGATACACTTTTTTGTTGTTTTACTTATTTCGTGTGTTTGTTTGTGCGTGTTGTGATAAATTTTATACAGTAATGCCTAGCTTTTGCAGTTTAAATGCCTTTTTATTAATGATTTTGCAGTAATCCAGCATATTCGGTCATCCGGCGGTGCTCTGGTACGATATCTGTCGGATAATCGAATGAGTGCTGTTCTTTGAATCAATATTCAAAGCAATTAATCAAGTTGGTAAACTGAAATAATCACGCATTTCCAAAAATGGAGTGAAAGTATAATTGAAATTAAGTTATAAATACATTAAAATAGTTATATATATATATCCTAAGCTGTATTATATGTTCTACGAATAATAACCTTTTACTATCGATCTAAAAATGTTTGTCTCACGGACAAATTATGATTGTATTTCAGATTATTTTGTGTAAGGCCACGTACCACCATGTAGCGGAGATGATGCACGTTAAATAAGACGAGGTTCCAAGTCCTCCCGTTGACGAGGTGTTGAAATTTGGATCTTAGATATTGACCTCATCACTTGACCCACGTTCAAAATTACCATTGCCAATAGAGGTTCGTCGCCAATAGACCTCGCGTTGCTTCTTAATGCGACATCAATAAGCAATCAATCAAGACTATTTTGTGTGTAGGAGTTTCAAAATAAACAATATCTACAGAAAAATATCCTTAATAGCGATAGATATAAATTACGAACTTATTTTAAATGTTAAGTATTTGAAAGGAAGTAAAAGTCCTTAAAAGCTTCTCTAATTTTCAGAATGAAATATTTAAGTAAAATCATCACAAATACATCTGCTAGTTGAGAAAGACGAAACAAAAGAACATTGTAAAATTATCATAAAAGTGTAACCCTGTCAATATTTAATACGACGCATTATCAAAAATTATCCGCACTAAAAATTCCTGCTAAATAAATGTTGTCAATTAGACTCTATGTCTGAACTGACGAAAACAGCGACTATGGAAAACATTTAATTATTAGAAATTTTCTGCGTAAAAGCACCCATACCTTCTACGAAAATTTCAACAACCACTGATTTCAACAAGCTGCAACAAAAGAGACAAATTTTGATAGAATATTTGAACAGTAATTTCTGATTTATAAAAAGTACAGCCTTAAGGGAAAAAATTTGGAGGGAAGAAACTAAAGTAACGGATATTTTTGACAAGCAAAATGAAAACTTTTATCGAAGAACTAACCAAGCGGATATTTTAAATGAAAAATTTATGTAAAAGGGAAATTTGTGCGTTGAAAAGAGAATATTTTCAACAAAAAATTATGACAAAAAATATTTAAAATAGCAGGAGTTTATGATGACAAATTTCTGAGGAGCGCATTCTAAAATCAAGAAAATAATTGTTAAAATCTCTTTCAAAATTGAATGATACAAATGTGTCGAAATTGGTCTCCTTTTTTCAAAAAAATTCTATTTTTTTCCTTATGAAATACTTAATGATAACATTAATAACATTTTTCCGCACGTGACTCAAACATTATCTCTAACGCATACACAAACGTTTCACTGCTCAAAAGAGTAGCATCAAATATGACACATAAATAATTTTTTCGTCATTCATGCACGGGAACACATTGTTTCATTTTTGAAACATACAATACACTTATTAATCCTTTCAAGTACATTTTTTTGTGTGATAAAAATCCCATCGTTTGATGACATTTGTTTTATCTGAAAGGGTTATTTGTTCAATTCCAAAACATCTGAGAAAACTTTTCAGAGAATTTTAAGTATTTCTTAGCAATTTTAAATAAAAGGTATTTTCTTTTTCTTTCACAATCCTAAAAGATTTGTGTTAATGAGCGAAACATAGAACAATTGTTTTCAACGAACAATATATTATTTTCCATAATTTAATTCTAAATATCATTTAATACATATATCTCACCCCACAATTCCTTTTTTCTTCTTTTTAATTACAAAAAAATTGTAATAATGAACAAAAACAATTTCAATCTGATTATATGTATCGTACGAGATGTTCACTAATATTACAAGTATAACGACATCATTTGAAATAAAATAATTCTTAATTTAGTGAATGAAGGCATAATGAGAAATGATTCTTTCGAAACAGAGAGTTGAAGATTCCATTCATATCTAACTTTATTAAGTATTATCGTGAACATAACAAAAATCTTTATTTACATGTTGAACACTTTATTCCAATTGATCTCGAAAAACTCATTTCGGAAATTGCTACTGTATTCTTTTCTCTCTTCAACAATCAAAGTTTTCTTTTTGAGACCAGTTATGAGTTGTTTATCAAAGGTCCAGTCCATGTAACGTGCCTTGAATAAAATATTTTTAATACAAGTGGTTTCTTCCTTTAAGTTATTTTAGTGCAGTATTTCTACCTTAGCACTGTTTAGACCTAGGAGAAGCAACTAAAACACATAAAATGTAAATAGTCTTCTTTATTTAAAGAACAAGGATAAATTCAGTTGATCTCTGAAAATGGAACAAATCACTTACATTCGATTTGATTTCCATTTCTAAACATCAAGAATCGCTAATATTTAAACGAGTGGAAAGCCTCATTAGATGAAAGGCAGCTCTAGCGATGCTTATGTCCGCACACATACAGACACTCCGAATAAAAACCTTAATTACATCCCCACAAAGTAATTGAATTTTGTTTGCTTAAAGCCTTTTTCTCGAAGTGTTCACCATTCAAACGAACATTTCTTCAAACTGTTTACCGTAATGATCTGGCAAGCATTCCCACCTCTTACTACACACAAAAAAGTAATAAAATGCAATAAAAAAGCGTCTGTCGGAGATGGTCGACATTAAGAACACGGAAAGGAATTCAAACAAATCGGGTGACAAAGTGATTGAATTCTATTTGCTATTTCTTAACCACCGACTCAATTGGATTTGGAGTGGATTTTTGATGAATTGATAAGACTAACGAAAGAGAAAAATAATTCTTTAAAATATTTTCCAAAACACTGAAAAAAAAACCCATGTAGAATGGTTTTTCTTAAATAAAAAAAATGTTCATGAAACAGATTCAGTCACAGAATAGCACAAAAAGAATGCAATTTCTTTAAATTAAAATAAGACAATAAATGAATACATTTTGGAACGTATTTGAGTTTTCATGCATTGTGTTTTATTTTAATTGCGATGACGATAAAAAAGTATTTAAATAGATTTTCATCTTTTTGTTCATTAACAATGCGTCTCCTTTTTATTTTATCAACTCGAGTGAGTAGGATATAAAAGCTTATTTATTTCTAAAGTAATTTAATGATACACCAATGCTCTAATCAAAAGAATATTTTACGAAGCAATTTTTTGGAATGAATCCAATTATTCTTTCTAACCAATTTAGAGAGGCAATTGACGAGGTAAACAGATTAAAGTAATAATTGTTGAATTCCAAAGGAAAGCAATTTTAAATCTGATTAAACAAATGTTAATAATTTCATGCAAAAAGTATGATAAATTACTGCAAAGTACTGTTCCACTTTGAATCCTCACCATGCTTAATTTATCGTACATAGAGACAAGAATTAAGATCTTGCACCTCATTCTGTGGACAAGACGAGAAAGCATGACAAGAATTAACATCTTTCATCGAGGTCATTATTCTCCTATCTTCTTCTTTGTCTGGTTTCGTTTAGAGATCAACCTCTACGCAGTTATTAACGCGCACATTTTATGAACACTGGATTTATACTTTCAGAGGTGTACTACAAATCTTTTATCATCAGGAGAGGGTTACCATTCGAATTCATCGAAATTAATCAATGTGTTTCAACGTACTTCTAAAAATAAAAGCGCATCGCTTAAAGTAACACTGAGCATCTGACAAATGAAGGAAAATATAAAACTCTCTCTCCCTTATATATATATATATATATATATATATATAAATTGGAAAATATTTAAAAATCACATTAAATAAATATTATTTCTTAAAATTCCGAAAACTACCAACATATAAATTTTTTAGATTATATATATGTATATATATACACCCACACATTGCCATAAAAATTTGAGCGCCTAGAAGAAAGAGTGGGATTATTAAAAAATTTGGCATGAAGGTACGTGCAAATGATCAGAAATGTGCAGTGTGATTGCGCATTGCGTAAAACCACCAGAAGCATTGAACTTCGTTCTCTTTGGATTATAAAACAAGTAAGCAGAGCTTGTTTGCGTGTACTTAATCTGTCGCAGATGGATGCTTTTTAACTAGAGATGCCATTACGCCGTCATCGGAGACAATATGAGCCGCTGTCAGAGATCCAGAGGGGAAGAATCATAGGAATGATGGAAACCGAGCGGTCAGCTCGGCGAGTAGGTCGCCACCTAGGATGTTCTGACTTTACTGTGAGGAGATGTTGGGACCTGTGGACAAGAGAGAGATCAGTTACGAGACGACCAGACTCAGGACGCCCTCAAAAGACCAATAGTCGAGAAGACCGTTACATCATACGACACGCACGCATAGTGTCAACTGTTTCATTGTCTACCATCCATACACATACAGAACCTTCACTACGGGCCTCTGTATCAGTCCATACCATCACCTGGCGTCCAGCTGAAAGACATTTGCTATTGCTGCGCCCATTATGTGTACTACCATTCACACCCACTCACCGCCACCCCCGTTTGGAGTGGTGTCGCGCTCGAAGGGATTCGACTGAAACCGAATGAAATCAGGTCGTCTTTAGAAACAAATCAGATTCAGTTTGGGCAGTTATGACAATTGTGTAAGTGTGTGAAGGCGCCGAGGTGAACGTCCGAATCCTGCCTTCGCTGTACAGCAGCACAACTTGTGTGATGGTATGGGGTGCCATCGACGCATGGTCATCCCTAATATTGATCCATACCACTATTACAGCCTAGAGGTACGTTCGAGACATTCTTCAGCCACATGTGTTACCACACATTACATTACATATGTAAAATTTCATTTTATTCGGACAAAGTACGCAAAGTTTTATGTCAATGAGTGTATTATACACACACACATTATATATATATAATAATAATAACAAAAAAATAGAAAAACTTTAAAATATGAAAAAGTATAAAACAAGGGATGAAAATAAATTATTGACAAATGGGGGGAACAAACCAAAAAAAAAAAAAAAAAAAAACCCTGAAATATAACATTTATAAATTCTAGGTTAGGCTTATGACATATTAACAGGTTTACCATGTTTTAAAAGTCTAACATTCCCTACGGAAAAAACGTTACACAAAAAAAAGGGAAGTTCTATAAAGTTCATACATAACAAAATGCAAAAAGGTCACACGCAATGTAAGAGACCAAGTAAAAAGTTTATATAAATAAAATGAAATACCCAAACATTAACCAATGTAGACAGAGATAGAACAATCCAAATATTAACACCAACGCATAATATTAACACATCGCATTTAACGCTAACATACCAAGATTTTTCCGCCTTTTTGATACCGGAAATGTAGTAATGCATTCTATCAGAGAGAAAGAGTACGAATGGAAAGAATTTTAAAAATACTAAAACGTAAATTAAAAAAAATTAAAAACAAAATAAATACAAAAGAATTATTTAGAAACAATAATTGACAACATAAAACCAAAATAAAAACATTTTAAACAGCACCAAAAAACCCACTAAAAATTATAATTATTATATTTTAAATTATTCTTCATAAAACTCAAAGAAATTCCACTTCCAAACAAAAAAAATTTTAACTTGTCGGGATAATGTAAATATCCTGTGTATTAAACACAAGTCTGATATAACGCAATATCTGGTTATAAATTATATTTCTAAAAATATTCTGACTAAAAGAACTCCAAAATAAGGGAACTTATACAAATATACAGACAAGGTTTGTTAAAAGAAAGTATCAGAATTTTTACTGTTGACGGAAGGGGGTGGGGCTGTCTCTAAGGGTGTTATGAGGGGTGGAGGAGTGAAGTTAACGAAAAGAGCCCATTTCATTTGCCTCCAAGCAGTTGGAGTGTGCTGATCTTATCCGATGTAAAAACGTGTTTAGTGCTCGCGTTGAGACATAAAATGAAGTGAGCAACTCAGGAGTGCTGTATCGTCAATTTTTGCGTTACAATGAACAGATACACTACGGAGGCATTCGATATCATACGTGAGGCTTACAGAAACAAAACCATGACCAGAATACGTGTTTTTCAGTCACACAAAAAATGCCAAGGAAACGAACAACGCGCTGGACATTCGAGATCGATCCGAACCAAAGTTTCAGAACCTTTAAAAAGTGACCGTCGTTTAAGTGTTTGGTTGTAAAAGAGTTATAAATGTAACGATATGTACTGTGCATTCAATTGTGACCAACAATCTGCAAATGTGGAATGAATGTGCGAAGAGTGTGCTGAAGATCGAATAGAAGGAACACTTCCCTCCCCCAACAATTCAGATTTGACTCCCATCGACTCCTTTGTGTTCCCTCGGATCAAAAATGGCTGAAAGGATATCGTGTCGAGGCGATTGATGTGGCTTAAGTGTCTTCTACAGGATGCTACGCGCAGTTGACGACCTCCAGGGTGGGTGGATGTGGAAACTGGAAATACTTATGGAGTAAACCCTGTATGAACCGTATATTCCGACGTAGAACGTGAATTTTTAACATAAAACATAAGAACGAAATTTATAGATGCACGTTATACGCCTGACGGAAAAATGATAAATTAAAAAAGAAAAAAAGAGGAGCAGAAAAAAAAAATCAGATTTCTACGTGTATCTATTTGCTTTTTATTCAAAAGAAATGACGTACCTTATGAACTTAATTTTCATTATCGGTTAACATCATATTCGTCTACCGTTATATTTTTAAGCACATCTTCGAATTCTGAATCATTTTTATCATCACTATTACTCTGATCCATAAATAAATAATAATAATTCCATTTAGATATACTTGTTAGATTTACTATATTTTTAAATGATTTTTTAATTATGCCAGATTTCATTTCATTGTATGCTTTTATTATCCACTTTCACACTATTTCTAGACCGCATTTGATCTCCTTTTACAAGTGCTTTTTCACCTTCTAACATCCACGCAATCTGCTTTCATTTTAAATTTCTTTTGAATAATTTATTGATTCGCACATCTAATGGCATTAATCCGCCGTCTGTTTCACACTTTTATCAGTTTCTTCGCATTATCTGTTACATAGAATCCTTAATTACAACACTCTGGATTCTTTAAGGCTTCAGAACGCTTATGCCAAACATTTTATATCCACTATTTTATCCACTATTATTATTATTTTTTATATCCATCCATCCACCTTTTCTCGTGATCATGATGGAAAATACTATTCGGTAAATTAGATTTCGGTATCGTCTTTCTTTTAAAATAACTATGGGTTTTAAGTTTGTGCCGTCTGGAAAAGAGAAAAGCACTACGGATTTGTTGTTTTTCAAAAGAGTTTTTGCTTCTTTCACATCATATTAATCATATTCAGCATTTTTATTATTGTCATTTTATTTTCCTTTCACTAATGTGTGAAGGTTTCCCCCACACCATACATCCTTGCTACAGCACGATTTCTTTCGCAAATTGGATGATTTGCAATTGAAAATAGCACTGTGTTTCATTTGGAATGACACATATCTGCTACTAAAAAGAACGTTAGATCAACCGTATTTCAACAAGAGAAAGAGAAAATATCCGCGTTTCGTTCTGCTACAAAAAAGAACGTTAGATCAACCGTATTTCAACAAGAGAAAGAGAAAATATCCGCGTTTCGTTCTGCTACAAGCCACCGAGCTGAGGAAGCGAGACGGTTGCCAAAGTGAAAAGAAGACATCTGAACTGACCTGAACACAATTTTCGAACTGTTCGGTTGTTTATCTTTATGCGAGATAACACTGTAAGCGAATATATGTATCAAATATGTAAATAGCTTTATTTCAAAATATAATTTACAAAAAATAATCTGGATGTCCATTTTCCATGGCAGTCTTTGAAACAACTGTTTAGAAATTTAGGAAGACGATTACGAAGATAACCCACTGGCCTTCTAGACTCGAAAGCGAGGTAAGCTTTATACATAGTTTTTAATTTTCGAATGCATTAACCATACATTATACGAGTATGTAATATTTTGACTCCTAATTCCACCATATCAATCCGGTCGGAAATGCTTGTTCTTATCCCTTACCATGTGTCTCTTTTTTCTCGAAAATCTAGAATAACATTCTTGTGCACATCAGCATTTAATATACCCCCCTCCCTTGTTTACAGAATTATTTACTCCCTCAAGGTCTTTTCAACACACATATTGTTCCCCTTTTCCCATGTCATTTCAGTATACCATTGTATGAAAGCCTAGGAAAATACTACGAATGAATTGATTTAAAAGATATAAGAATTGCGCATATACATTTCAAGTTTCTTTCTAAAGAAAAGGGAGCGTGTTATACTGAGAATATATGGTATATATATATATATATTTGTAGCATATTTTTGTTCGTCAAATCAAATACTTGAAGGATGATTCAGAGAAAAGTTTAAATTATTCAAAGAAAAATTATCGATCTAAAAACAAAACTATTTTAACCCTAATAAAAACATCATAAATAAAAGAGCATTTTACATATCATTATATAAAATCATTTATCAGTTGTGGCAATCTGTTTTTATAAAAACTTTTATAATATAACCTATGTATTCGATACATTTCATTGCAAAAAGACAATATCAAAGAAATGTATTACGAATATATTGTTATGGAGAGGGAAAAAACATTTTTTAACGTTTCATTTCATTCCTACGATAGAATTGTTTGCCTAAAGAAAAGGGAGAGAGTTTCTGTACTACATTTCAAACCATGGTTATCTTTGAAAATCAAGATTCTTCATCGATAAAAACGACTCCTTTTCTACGCTCATTCTACTTACCGCCTCAAACACATTTTCATTTCTTTCTCATCTCTTTCATACATTTCAATACTTGAAACTTTTATTTCACTATGGTTTTTACCAAAAGATATAGTCGTGGAAAACATTCCTGTATCGTAGTACAAAAATGAACCCATCTTTTCGAAGCTTAGCAGGACCTCCCGTATTATTTATTTATTTTCTTTAAAAAAAAAAAAAAAAGAAAAAAGAAACGCATGGAATGTTCCTGTTTAGCCTCTCAGCTCCAAAAGGTTTTACAAAAACATTTTTTACTATGTCGTGCCTATCTTTACTTCAAAAAGGTTTTTTGTTGTGCCACGGAGCAAAAGCCGTAACAATATTTTCCATGTAGGCACGTGACTACATGACCAAGAAGACATTTGAATAAATTGCAGAAACATTGCTATCTTGCACACGTATTCGTCTCCCTGGTTTGCATCGTAATTTTTGATGTTCCACAAGAAACATTCGTTTCGTATCAGTTTTGGATAAGTTGGAGAAGGATTTGAGTAAGACAGGGCGGGCAAACTGATCTGACAGTTCGGAATACTTATTTTATTTTCCTGTTTGAAAAAGAGACTCACATACACTACTTGCAATTCCTTTCAAAGTTTAGAAAAGATAAAATGATGAATCAATAGTTCGTTGCTTGTGTGTTTATATGAAGTAGTATCTATGCATGTCAACTATTTATGAAAATTACTACAATAAAAAAGCTTTTCGTACGAAAAACTTGAAACTGAAAAAAAAAGAAAAAGAAATGAAGCATTTTATCTTAATGCATGTTTAAAAAACATTGTAAACAACTCAGCATGGTAATCATTGGACTTCGATAAAGAAATGTGTTAGTCATATCAGATACGACAAAAATTAAAGAAAATTCTGGTATTTATCAGAGGAAAAAATCCATCCGCTCAGATTTTCATTTTTTACAATTCTACACTCAACAAGAACAAGAATCAGCGTGTAATTCAACCTAAAATTATATTTCTCGATAATGTTGATACACTTTACAAGACTACAGTATGAATTACATTATCGATACTTTTTTGAGATTATATATTTTTAAACACAAAGAATTAAACCATTAAAAAGATTTTAATTACTTTTAATTTTCATATAAATATTATCTGAAACACAGCTAGAGTTGTTCGTACAATATTTCATTCGGAGGTTCGAATCATTGGCACTCAAGAAAATGTACTTTATGAACAGGATTCACTTCTTTATAAATAACATTCCCTTTACATATTCTTAGTTCTTTCCTTAATTAAAAAAAACTCTAGAAAGACCATATTCATTTTACAACAAGAACAAAATACAGAAGTACTTCCTGTACTGAAGAAGTGTTCATCATTTAAATCGTCTCCATCTCAAGAAGGTTCAGATGAAATGTATTAAAGATCTTGCATTTGCTTATGTGAACCCTTTTCCTCCTTCTTTTTTTTAAAAATTTTTTTTAAGAATGCAAATATCTCAAATCGCTCACGGTAGGGAAAAACAATTGACTCGTAAAGATTTTCCCTAATCAATGATTTTAAAATAATATTCGATATAAAATAAACGAGTTTTTATTGACTCGAGACAGCTACATTGTCTATGGGTACTAGAAAATATCAAGTATTATGTTTTGTAATATTAAATAATTGCTTGGAAAAGTTTTTTTTTTCAAAGAATTGTAAAATTATTTTCTGCGTTTGCTTTTATTCTTTTCACTTAAAATAATTATAATATACTAAGCAATAAATACAAAGTCATTTGAAATGACATTCCATTATTGAACAAAAAATTAATACAGCAACATAAGGAACAAAGAAAATGAAAAAAATTGTTTTTCAAGTGTCACTGAAATATTCCATATATTTCTAAATTTATTTAAGGCAGCTTAAACTTATTGAATTACAACCTCATGAATTCAAACTAACATTTCACCCTTAGATGACACAAATGCATTTAAAATCACCGAATGGAACAAAATTTCAATTTATATCAACTTAATATTTTTCAATTCGGAAACAGAAATATTTATTTTGTAATTTTTTATGATCTTATAAAGGATTTTTCAAAAATTATGCTGGATATTTATCATAGTTAGATATCTCATGTTATGATCTAGATGTTAAAATCCATGCAGGAGTCAAATTTGCTACAGTTAAGAATTTTTTTATTGGTTTTATATAAGAAAAATAATCTAAGGATTTGATTTAAGCATTAACGATGTTATGCTTTTGGATAAGAATTTTGTTATGATTCAGAATTTTATACTTGAGTTTTTTTTCCCAAACATTATGCTCTTGTTACCTTTGTCATGCTTTCCTCAGATACTACACCAATCCTATTTATTATTGGATAAAGTAATACAAAGGTTTTCGGCGCGAGAGAGAAATGTCTCTGCAGTAAAATCACAGGCACTAAGAAACATAAGATAATCTTGAAAATTACATCCTTTTACATTGCCCCTAATAAAACATTGATAGAGGAGAGCTACAACTGGGTTATTCTCTGAAATCCAAAAGACTTGATTTCCCACTGACTCAACTGCTGTAACATTTTCTAGTTTCATAAAATTCATTTATGAGAGTCAAAAGCATGTAGAAAAGCTCATGAATGTAATCCATTATATTTCTTAATGTTATTAGACGTATAGGAAGCTATCAACTTTTTACGAGGAATAAAGTTTGCAGATATTTGTTTCCTAGGTTTTGCTGAGATGCGAATGTTTACCGCAAGGAACCAGTTTACAGGAGCCGCGACATTAAACTCATTATGTCCCTAGACGTAGACTTTAAAACACTCCACAAGCCACAGACCAGGTGCAAACGTATTCTTATAAAGAGATTTAGAGGAATAAACCTGTTAGGAAAAGATGCCGCAGAAAAAGAAAGAGAATAACTACATTGCCCAGAATAAATGGGATAGTTCTCGCTAAAAGAAAGCTTGCTGCAGTTTCTACCGCAGACGTCCAGCAGGAAACAAAAAATAAATAAAACGGAAAACTAGTTTGCTGGAAAAAATTTTCCAGACAACAATTCGCAAAGGCAGCGACAATCTCCCAATTCAGGAACGTCCGGTGGAAATGATCTAAATTGGACTTCTCTGAAATTGCATCAGCCCCAGGTGCTTGTAATTTTTTAAATTCTAATGTTGGCCACCGTATTGGGATAGTTTACACCTGTGTACATAGAAATAATTATGCAAATAAAAAGAAATTTTTAAGAAACGAACATCAAATGAAATCACTTACCACTATAAAATATACCATCTTTTGATTTTATACATAAAACAAAAATAATTCCTATATACTTATGAAATTAAATTATAATACAATTATAATAATTCCATGCCTAGGAAAAAATCCAGTTTAAATAACGAAAATTGCATAATCATATTCGAATTAAATCAGTAATTCATTTATACTGAGTTAGTAAAACAAACTCATTGAAACACAACGTGTCTAAGAAGAAAATTAACAAGTATAATGTTCGAATAATAAAAAAACACAAACAACTATTTGATCTATGCTTCTGTTTTTTTCAACAATAATTTTTTAACATAATTAAAATTGAACATATATGACCTTTTAGTAATAACACACAGACCAGATTACATAATTCAATTATGAGTTAATTGATTTAAAGCAGTTTCAATGTAATTTTTTAACAGTATGTTGTAATTTAATTACTGGGCGACACAACTGATAAAAAGTCAAAATATTACATCACTATTTCGCTTATCTTTTTTTTTTTTTTTTTTACAATTTCTCAGGAAAACCTGTTAGTACGTTACGTTTCTATAGTTTATAAAGTTAAATTTTGCAGACAGAATGAAAATAAAATAAGTCGTATGCAAGTACATTAAAATTAGATTGAATAGAATTCTTTACTGAATGATAAGATAAAATCGACTTAATTTCTGTTGTTTATAACTTCGTTGTGAACTATGTAAACTACGTGAAATAAAGATAAGCTTGCAAGAATTAACAAGAAATCATGAACCTGGTTTAAAAAAAAACCCTAATCAAATAACAAGTATTGATAGAAACATTTGAAGTTTTGATATTCGTTTACTTTAAAAAAATACAATGACTAGGTAAAAATGAAAATAACTGGATATATATTTTTTAAAAATGTCTTTTATATCGTTTGTTTTAGAAATTTTGTCACTTTTGAAACTTTAAATGGCATTCAGAACACAATACTTTATTTTTCTGAGAAAAAAAAAATCCGTAAATACTTTTTATCCACACTAACTGAAAGTTTTATGAGTTATTAAATATTTTATTGAATTATTAACCACACTCACACACATCAGATCTAAATTTGTTCTCCTGTTCAATCTTAAGTATAACGAAATAAAAATGGTTATTTTTAATCAAAATGTAAGGAATCTATAAATTTCAAGTCTAAGAAATTAGTTTAAAATATGAGGCATAACAAATTTCATTATTCAGTTCAAATAAATGCACGTTTTTTGTTTTGAACGGTGGAATTATTAAAATAATACAATCAGAATTACAAAAAACACACGACGAAGAATTCATTTTCTATGCGTCACAACGGTCCTTTTCAGATTAAGGATATGAGATCACGATATTAATAAAATTAAATGCTTAAAAACTGCATCTTATATTGAGAGTTCCCTCGAAAATTCTGCGTCTGTCTTTTTATCAATAACTAGCTGTCAAGAGACAAAGTCTAAAAGATTACCTGACAACTGCCCACAGGAAGAACTGAATTCAAATGAAATTCTCAACATTAACTTCAACCTCTAAACCAAATGTTAAACAATTTTAGAATCTTCTAATTTTCATCTAACTGTGATTATAAGAGCTAAATACTAAAAACAAGACTCGAAATTTCATTAATAATACGATCTTTATTGAAAGTAACCCCATTAAAGGCCCAGATTCCTTTTTGCTGTATTACTATTTAGTGATAATGAACATAAACACAAATTCATTCCATTAATCTTCAAGGAAAATAATGAAAACTGCAGTGTGGATCTTTTCGATATAAATGGACATATTGTAGGGGGAAAGAATGAAATTCTACGTTTTTAACGGAAGCATAGTTGACAAGAACAGATTAAAACCTTCTCAAGTTTAAAATGTGAGATTTATAATAGTCTCATAACTCATATTAATATACAAAAATGGAAATCTAGATTCTGATAATTTATACTCTCTATAGAAAAGGGAGAGAAATTTATCACATAAAAGTTCTATGTCATAACTAGATAGCAATCCTATTTCGCAAATGAAGACTGAGCTCGATTTGTTAAAAGGGTGTCCTCTACCACGGTGAAATAACGCCCTTTCAAGACAGGAATGTTACCCCTCACAGTTTTAAGACAACCATGAAAAACGCATGGGAAAGTAATGGTAAGTTTGCGAGGCTTTACGGAAAGCAATACTTCAAACAATTCCTTCTTTCTTTTCAAGCACCCAATTGATATTTTATAATATGCCGAGGAAGTGTAGACTAAATTACTTTTCCAGCTAAAATCTCGAAAAATTCTGAAGCATTCCTTTAAAGCTGCTGTTTTTAAGCAGTGAATAACAGCACTGATTTCTCTTGCCATAAAATAGTGCCCTTATGTTTGAGGGAACGGTATGGACTTCCTGCTGTGATATGTGTGTTGGAAACCCACTGCGAAATGACTCTGAAGGCCACATATTCATGTTTTTATCATAATACTAAGATTTCAATTCATACTAAGGTGTCTTCTATTTAACTCCTGCTGGGAGAGGTCATTCAATCAACCACGCAACAGGGAATGGTTTGTGTATACTTAACACTACATTGCCCATCTTGTTATTCTTACCTGAACGAAGTACTTAGATCAATCCTTGTTACTCACTTAGGACACCTGCGAACTACAGTGATGGGGATGAAGGTTAGAACAAAAACCTATGTGTTTCATAATGCCATGAATAGATTGAAAAACCAATAAGAACTTAGCAATTTCGCTGCAACTGCACCATTTAAAAACTCAGCTGCTTTTAATAGTACACAGGATTCTAAGAAAGTTCAATCGAAAAAAAACCCATAAAAAGAGACTTTGGAATTTAAATCTTATGTACACCGTGCATATTTTTAAAGGAATAATTTTAATATTAGAACTACCTCAACGTACATAACTAGACGTATATTTTCTTGATTTTTAAATTTTTTCTTTTTATTGCCTTTATGCTGCTTTTTAACTTCTCTCTCCCCCTTCATTTTTGATTTCTTTATACCATGAGAGGATGTGCTACAAATATTATTCAAAATAATAAATGAAATTATTTTCAAAATAGGGTAAAAGTATAGTAGGTTTGTAAAGAATTCCATCTCGTAAAGAAAATATTCCTTAAAAATTTTTTAAATGCTAAATAATAAACAAAATTATTTTAAAATGATTAGTTTTTGGGACAATAATAAATGATTTGTTTTATATATATTTTAGTCTCTCTCTTGACTTCGATAAATTGTATTTTTGTACTTTGGATTTTTCTTATTCAGTCCACAAGTCGCAAAGGACCATTAAATTAGTTTCACCCCGAAACTATCCCGAAATTGATTTATGACTTCCTGGATTTCATTTTTTCATTAATTTTTTATTTCGTTGCAATATTTCTTTTTGTGTTTTTAAATATTTTATTAATTATTTTTTCACAATTTTTCAGTAATATATATATGTGTGTGTGTGAGTGCGTGTGTGTGTGTACAGTTTAGATGTATTTTTTCTTCACATCAAATGAAATGTATTATATTTTAAGAATGAAATGTTAAAAGATCAAACGTGACGTATAAATACAACATGTATTAAGAGTTTGATGCATTGTTTAATAATGTTGCACTTAGAAGCCACATGAAGGCTATGGGCGAATACTGATGGGGGTTACTGATGAAAAACAAATATATACATTGCTGGGCAATTAAATTGCAACACCAACAAATTGACATGAAAGGTGCTGCGATAAGCAAAACATCAGTCGCATGTTTCTTTATCGATAAATGCATTCAAACAACGGTTGTTTGTTACGTGTCAACATTTGATGAAGGCACAGCCTTCGTGGACTGCAGTATATCGTCCCGCGATACGATTACTCTTCGCGTTGGTCTCGTGACTGTCATGTAAATATGGAGTTGATGAATCCAGGAGAGATACTCCATGAATATCTCAGCAGCTATTGGCTGCTAGAGAGGATAGACCTAGAGCGATTGTACAGCCACGTACCCTGAGCTTGGAACTAAGCTCGTTTTCAAGACTACACATATCCGTGCGAACACTATAACTACGTTTGCAGTAACATGTGTTGTGACATTTCTACATCGTCATTTCCCTTTCAACTAACTTTGGGGCTTTTCTATTTCAATTGTTTAAAATAAAACCTCAATAAAATGAAACTTGATTCATTAAGATTAGATTGAAGTTATAAAGTGTAATGAAAAGATTTATAAGAAGCGATGAAATGAATAATACAGAGTTAGAGTCAGCTTGAACTAGCGAAAGTGAAACGTTCGAATCAAGCGGTTCGTTATCTACTTATAAGAAGCGGTCAGAGAGATTCTGGATGGAATAGGAAAAAAAGTTTTCAGATTCAAATCCTCGATTTCAGAATTTTACTCATTCGAACCCGAGTGACTTGGTAAGAAATGAATGGAATTTGTATTCCACACTCTAATCTAGGCGCGTTTAGGTAAACATTACAACGCAGAGAGTTGACAGGGATGACTGTAAATATTAATATCCTGAAGAAAAAAAAGAATCTATCTATCTTTTATTTTCCTCTTCCTTTGACTCTGTAATTTAGTGACTCTATTATTAGACCTATAATGGAAGATGAATCATATAATAAGCAACGGGCATTTCACTGTAGCCATTGTAGCTCCTGACACTACAGGAGATATAAGTGATCCTACCTGCACTTTTAAGTTCAGCGATAATCATGGACACAAGATTGGGGTCACAGGACAAGTGGAATGTTTCTTTCGCTTTTCGACGTGTTAAGATCCGAAGCCTCCGTGATGCTACTTTCCATCAAGACAATGCACGATTGCATGTTATCCACACTGATCAGATATTCCTCTAAGCAGATGGTGTTCGGGCTCGCACATGTTCTCCAGATCTATCACCCGTTGAGAACATGTAGTCATATGCTGCCGAAAGATTGGTACGCCATCCTTCTCCAGCCACTACAATTAATGAATTATGAGTGAAAATTGAGGCCGTGTGGAATAATGTACCAAAACTGTAATCCTTGCTCAGTTCGATCCGATGCCCAGCCGAATCAGAGTTGCTATTACAGCCAGAGGCGGGAAAATTAGATACTGAATTCTGCAGCTGCGAATCCCAAAGCACCCAAAAATTTAATCATGTCTTCCTTCTATTATACTGAAGATGTACATTAAATAAGATTATAATACTTTCCTTCCTGGCGTGGTATTTTTAATGATCTATAGTGTACAAGTAAATAAAATAAATATTTCAGTAAGATATCTGAGAATGTTAACCTCTTAAAATAATAATTTTCACACACTGCAATTTTCTTTTAAAAAGTTTCCTTCCTTTCAACAGTAATATTATTCTAAATGAAATAAATATTTCTACTTAGATTTTACGAAGAACGCCGTCTAAAAGAAAAATGTCTTGACATGCGAACAGATTTCCTACGAATTATCCAATTACACTAATATTGTAAAAATTATAGAAACAAGCTTTAACAAACATTTCTGCGAAATGTATAAGCTGTGAAATGTAAAAGTATTGTGCGAAATTAAAGTATTGATTCACACACACGCAACTTCGTTTTTTAAACTGTTTAATTTTAAAAGCAATCTTTAATTCTAAGAGGTATTGAATTAACTACAAATAAATGAGCAATTTTAATTAAAACGTTATCAATTTATATAAAAAAAAATAATCCGACCCAATAAATTTGGGTGTTTAAAACGCAACTCAGAAACGCAGATGAAATTTCTCAGAAATGAATAAATCTTTTTTCGCACAGTCGCGTGTTTCCAAATGCCTTTTATTTTCATGAATTAATGGATTTCATTCGAATAACTAAAATTATATGAGCATCACCTTTTAATAAATTTATACATTTTCTATTAAATATTACAACCTCTGTATGATTAAAATATGAAACAATGAGTTGATATTTCTTATTACAGAGAAAAAATTGTTTCAAAAACTTAATAGCTATTTCTAAGCATCTGTTGAAGGGAAAACACAAAGAAGCTCCGTCTCACAGCCGGCAATATAATAATGGTCTTGGAATGTGCGGCCGGCTGTGTAAGTCAATAGGTTAATTCCATTAGAGTATTAAAAATTATGATCAATTCGACTTTAACAACTACGAATTTTGTCTCTTAACAAAATATAAAACACCTTCTTAGCATATTTTACAGGTTTTGAAAAGCAAATCGAATGGGTAAAAATTGTGCCTCATTACTTCGAGGGGCTCAGTTTCCTCACAACAATTCTTTCAAAGATTAAAATATGAAACAATCATCTTCAATGCTCAAGAAATATGATTTCAAAGACGGAGAACATCTCTTTGAAATGTTACAACTGAATTCTTAACTCTTTATCAACTACGTCATACATTCTGAATTTGATAGATGTCTCCTACCCAAATATGTAAGTGGTTCCTCACTTTAAAAGATGAAGTCACTATTTGCATATCTTTCGAGGGGATTTTAGCGAACGTTCTTTGTACAAGTCAAGACTTCAGAATTCTAAAGGAAAATAAATCCTCATGGATAAACAGATCCAGAATTTCAAGAGAAAACGCAAATACAAGACTTCGAAATATATATACACTAAATAAAGTAAATATATAGAAAATGTTACGACTTCGATATCTCTATATCTATATTTAAATTTAAATAAAATATAACACAGTAGCATTTTCTCCTTAATTTCCTTAACAAAATTGTTATAGGTGTTATTTCTAACTAATTTATTTAAAACAATTGTACAGTAGCTGCAGTTACTGCTTCCCAACGAATTTATTTAACTAAATTACAGTAAATGTTGAGAGTCTAATTAATTTATTTGAGAGAATTCTTGTAACTGTTTTTCCTAATTAATTTAGTTACATAATTCTTGTAGTTGGTGTTTGAAATAAATTTTATACCAGACTATTTTTGAATATGTGATTCATACAGGACAAATTTTTTCACACAATTATATTAGAGAATGAAATAAAGAAAATGTAAAAATTACTAATAAACTTATTCTTATGGGAAAATAATGGGGGCGAAATTAACGATAATGAAATACGAAAGTTCAATATAAATACAAAACAAGTAGTGGGTAAAATGAAGTTCAGTATCAGTAGAAGTAAAATTAACCTTATTCAGAAAAGATGCCCGAATTCTCAGTTAACTTAAACTCTAAAAAACATCGAAGGGGAACTGAGACAATTAAATCTATAATTGATTTCATTTTCCCGCCAAATTCGTACGACTGTTTTGAGCTAAAATAATCATTTCATAAGCATACACAAATATGACATGGAGGCACATGTCAACAAATAAACACATACTTGAAAAGATATAAATATTTTTAAGTAGAAGAAAATGAATCGAGTGTTTATCTAAAAAACCACAGCTGATCAATTTCGGAAGTATTGATTTTATTTGTGTTAAGAGTGTCTTACTGAATGGACTTTAACTTGACTTTAATTTAACCCTAATTGTCTGTTACTTAGAAATCCACGCGAATGAAACAAACCGCTAAGACGCAGACGAGTTTTTCTATGGGGTTCACATCGCTAATTGGAAAGCGAGAAAGTGAACTTAACGATCGCGCGCGCGGTTAGAACACGGAAAGCTCCGAAACGAGTAGTGAAATCGATGCAAGAATTCAACAATTATTCTACGACTGATCCGGCAATTGTTCTATGCCCGAACAGGTGATTATAA
The DNA here is from genome assembly GCA_019974015.1 of Nephila pilipes. Classification (NCBI taxonomy): domain Eukaryota; kingdom Metazoa; phylum Arthropoda; class Arachnida; order Araneae; family Nephilidae; genus Nephila; species Nephila pilipes. The sequence continues at coordinate 420,035 of BMAW01051769.1, forward strand.
TCTTGTACTCATGCTTTTCTTGCAAAGAGATATTTTGGATATTTAGTAAGTTTATAATTCATTGTGTTTACTTCTTTGTGTTACCATCTAAGATTTCCCTACACTATGAAAAAACGAAGATACCTTATTTATAAAACACATACAAAAGATGCCAAGGAAAATACCTTTTATAATACAGAAAGAGCCCTAATTCACCTAAGCGATTCATATACAAGAAAACCGTTAATGCAAACGAAGTAAAGTGCAATAAAATTATTCTAACAAATCTAAAGTGTTATTTTAAGTAAATTACCTTAACACTATTAGAATCATCCTAAACATATTTCAAGGAAGAAACTGAGTGGAACAAATATCATACAAATATTCTATTTTCCACTGAATTCAAGCAGTTTTCATTAGTTACACTATAAAAATATTACACATGCACTAAGTTATTTATTCAAAAACTTTATAAGTACATATGATTCTAAATTTTTATTATACATATTAGTTTAGAGTATATATATATATAAGCTGCACATATAAAGTACAAAAGTAATATATTATATATATTATTCATAAATTTTGTATGCAAAGAATTGTATAATGGATTTTGTTTTCCTCTTATTATGCAACCAAATATTTCAAAATTTTTATGAATAAATTCTCTCTCTGTACGAAATTCTAAATACTTTAAATGACGCAATAAATTTATATGAATGAAAAAAAAATCACACAAACACAAGTACTAAGAGTTTTCATAAAAGTATATGTATTCTCTCAATGACAACACAAACATTTTCAAAGATAATTCGAGACTTTTTCTCAAGGAGTTCTAGTAATGATGAAAATTTGAGAACAATTCCTGGGTTTTATAACTAAAATTGAACACTATTCTTTGTTCATTTCTCCGACCAGAAGCAGATCAATAATAAACCTTTATTTCCTTGGAATTGAAAAGAATGTTTTGCAGACAAGAAATGAATTCTTACAATAGCTTCAATTCCATAAAATGAAAGCAGAATTATTTTTGTATTTTAAAACAAGTTAAAAAGACAAAATGATTTATACATTTATTTCCTCGTTTTTATATATTTATTTAAGGGGGTATTTCCTACATAAAATCACTAACCTATCCTTTTCGTAGCAACGAATTCGGCTGAAATGTTGTGAAATTTGCAATTTTATACTTTATTTAATGATCCTCTTTTTGAACAGTCTAAGTCGTTCTCAGTAAGAATCAGAATGCTAGTAAAATCTCTAGCAGATAAGCAACGGACCTTAAAATAATTCAGTTATGTGGCTGAATAAGTCTTAAAAGCGGGAAAAAAAACTGATAACACAATATTTTATTCAATATTATAATCACGTTTATAATGGTTTCAAACCCTACATAAGAAACCAGCTTTTTAATACAGGAAAACAAACCTGAATGCATACCTTTGTGCGAGTATATTGTGTTTCTCGAGAATTTATTTTAAAACATTTCTAAATTTCCTGTTCTTCATTTCACTAAAATGTGGTCTTGCATTTTTATTCCGAATGCATTAGAATGCTATCATGCGCTAATAATATGTATATAAAATCGAATGTAGAATTACTTTTATTGCTATAATTATTATTATTTTTCGATTTTAAAGAACGTTTGATTAGTAATTGTACTTAAATGCATAACACAAAGAGCTTTTATAAATTTATTGCACTAGGAAGACAGTTTAACAAAAGATCAAATTTATTCCTGAATTAAAATGGTTTAACTGTACAAAATATTATATTTCTAAAATAAATCATCGATTTACTGTCGTGAATTAATAAGGTCACAAAGTTACGTAATTTTAAAAAAAATAATAACTATAGGATATTTATAACGCAAAAAGAATTTTTTTTGTAATCTTTATAACAGAATACAATCTTAAGCTAAAGAGTACACTTTTTGAAAAAAAAAGAATTCTAAAAAATTCAGCTAAGTCGAGAACAAACCCCCTCAAATTCTCTTTGAGAAGCGTAAATTCTTTTGCTACTAATGACTCAAAAAATTGCAACCTGTATAAAGTTATAAATGATGCATTTTCCCTTGAAAATGGAATGAAAACATAACCTTTGTCCTCGGGGGAAGCACATAGATCATCATCCAAAAGATTTGTTGTTTGAAAAAAACCAATCAATCGCCAAGAACCCTTGCAGATTGCAAAATCGAAAAGCTGACTGATGATAACAAGGTAATTTCCCCCCCCTTTTTCATCGATACATATTTGCTAGTTGTTAGATAACAACCCAAAAATCGACCTATAATTGCTTATAAAACAAACAACAGTCCACAAGAGATTAGCGGGAAAAATGTCAAGTGTTTGGAGAAAAATCCGGGAATTATTCAAGCCTCTTCTCCGCGGCCCTTTTCCAATTGCCCCACTTGTTTGAAGTGAATTTGGCAGAGTCCCAAACACCAGCAATGAATGGTCATCAAATGAAACGACCTTAAAGTTGCCGGGAAAAAATAGAAGAAAAGGAGAAAAAATAATAATAAATCTTACCAAAAAAAGTATCCACCAGATTTGTTGAATGAGGAGATCACAAGTACCGGAGTATCAGCTTTCGCGAGATCTTTTCAAAACACCAGCTTTTTGTATTCAAGGATGGTGAAAAAAGAACCTATTGGACTTTTTTTTTTTAATTTTTGATGCGGTTGTCGTGAAAAGTTTTGGGCAGTTAATGCCGTGAAGAGAACCGAAAACGCACTTCTGAGAGACTAAATATAAATCGGAATGTCAATTGCGAAATGCTAGAGATTTTAATAATAGGACACTTAAGAAAACGCTCGCCATCCAAAAGAGAAGATGGACGTTTCCTGAAAGCTGATTGAATGGAACGCACTGAATATCGTAGAAGTTAGGTTTCGTTATGCTATGTGATGAATGTGTGAAGTTAAAAATTAGCATTTAGCCATCTCGCAATCATCTGTGATATTTCAAAAAGAACTGATTCGGTTACTTTCATTCCAACAGAGATTCCTTCTATGCTTTTAATTGTATTAAAAGAATCGCGCTATATACATACTTTCTTTAAATAAATAATACATTTTAAACGTAATTTTTTTTCTCTCTCTCTCGTTTATATATATATATATATATATATATATATATATATATATATATATATGGGTCTATTATATTATGTACTAAACTTAAGACAATTTTATTTTCAATAACGTTATTTACGTACAATATAAAATACACTCGAGACAAAAATCTAAATAATGGTAATAAAGTCCTTTGTCCAATTGAATTTTAAACAAGATGCGCATCCAATCTATTCTATTTCAACACATTTAATAACGGAAACGAAAGAAATGACATTTAATTTGAAATGAATATATACGAATATAAAAGCTGAAATGGACTGAATGCATAAACTTCGATTCGATATTTCAAAATGCATAATTCATATTCAGAAGAAAATGATTTCGTCAGACAGCAGCCTTGGAAACTTCATTTCGCGCGCACGTCAAAAGAATTTAAATTATGAAACGAAAGATTTTTTTTTAGAGAAATTGATGCTTCAAATATCTTAAAAACCACTTTTAGACAAAAGGAATTCTAAAACTTAAAAATAATCTTATATGCAGTGAGACAGAAAATGTCGAATAAAATTCAAAATGAATAATCTTAATAAGTAAACCTTCAAAATGGAGTTCAGATATATTTGAACGTTTTGAGAATTTAGATTAAAAATACTTTCAATTTTCGTAAAACATACCAGACCTAATAAATTTTTGATTAAAGTTAAAATTTAATACTAGCTGCTCAGAGTTGAAAAGCGTCGAATTATATAATGCAGAAAAGAATTAATTTAAAAGGAACTTAATGCATTTTCGTTTATAACATTTTATTATTTTCAGAAAGTTGAGAAAATATTCCGCAATACGTTAATTCGGTTGAATGAACAAGACACAGAAATTGTTAAAAATAAAATTGTATACCTTTTCATTCCATTTTAATAATATTAAGTCGATTTTTTCAAATTTATAAGATATTTCTACAACAGAGTAGAAACACAATAATAAACAGAAGGTTTTTAAATTAAAAAAATTAAAATAATAGATAAATGCGTAATATCTATATGCGTTTTTATTAATTTCTAATTAATTTTCATCTGATTGTATATTTAACAAATACCACAGGGGGAAAACATACATGTAGTAAATTTTTTTAGAAAACAAAAAGAACAATTTTTTTTTTTTTTAAACTCCTTATAGATACTGCAGAAAATCTACATTAGAAAAAACATTACAACATGCAAACAGCATAGACAAGCTTTAAAAGGTCGTTTGACTAGACACACCCATATCAGAATTGATATATACCAAAGGCAAAGTTAACAAGGTGTATAATGTTATATAATGCAATACAAAAAACACAGCCGTCTCTTTATGTATAAGACACAACCCACGCAATTATTATAATTATTATTCTCTATAGCCCAGGCACGTGTCAGCAATTTTGCAGAGGATTTCTTAAGTGCAATATGGGTCTTTGGCCTTTTCAACGAGCAAACCGCACTTGCAGAAAAACCGGATTTGGAACTGACTGCTCGAACAAAGCGCGCCTGCATTCAAAACCAGACGATTCTCAGCCTAGAAAAAAAATTCAAGTTAGGGAAAAGGATTGAATAAAAGTAAGAGGGGGTTGGGGGTGGGAACAAAAACATTAATCAAAATAATTTGTACAAGCACGAAGTAAAACGGTTAAAAAACGGCAAAATATTAAGTTCGCGAAAATGCAGGACTGAAGATAATCTGTGTACATCGATGGCAATCTACCAAGAAAAAATTAATCGCATTGGTGATTCTAAATTAATTCGGCAGGAAACGGAACAGTCTACTTTCACAATCTAATTTTAGTAATAAAAAACAAATATTTGTTACATTTAATAAATCTGATCAACAAATACATCATGTGTAGCATCACACACAAACTGCGAGACTATTCATAACGAATTCTATGAATTTCTGTGGACATCATAGAATATAAAATGAATTTTGAAACAATATTCGCTACTCTTGAGATTTCAAGTACTTACTAAAAACTGCTTTGGGTTTTTTTATTCGTTTAGTCTTTCTGATCAGTGTATCCTAAACTGATTGTTTTATTTTATGATAAAGTAAAGAGATATAGCGGGAGGGTGAGATGTAAAAGTATGATAACTGTTAATCCTATCACTTATAGTCCGTATTTTGAGCCATAAATTAAATTAAAACAGTTGTTAATTTTATGCTTCCAAGATTCTAAATTGCGGAGTGAAAAGTTTAGAGCCTTAAATATGAATTAATAACACGGATTCAAAATTCATGCACAATGACAGTGAGTAAGACATTGAACAAAGGCTGGTGAGACGATAGCTGCTCAGCTTTATTTTTCTTCGGCACATTCGACCAAGACCAGTGGGGGAAAAAACTATTATCAGAGCTTTCACTGAAAAGAAATGGAAGCTACTGTGTATTTAGAAGCAAAAAATACGAGACAAAAAAAGTTTTCTGCGCGAATCGTCGTTTTTTCATCGCGATGAACCGAATCTTTCACTTATTTCTCAACTCGACGATTACAGGGTTCATTCTTAGCACATTTTCTGACGTTTAATTATATTTTTTCGCTTTCTTTCGTTGCTGAAGGAACGGAAGTTTTTGTCAACACTCTCTTCTCTGATCCTTCATCAGACGACGTAATATTTATCAGCACTAACGTTTATCATCCGGATACTTTCAGGAAATCAGCTGACTCGAAAATTCACGAAGGAAATGAACTTTAACAAAAAGTGACAAACGCTTGGGACAAAGCGTGTAACATATCAAACTCTTCGGCACTAAGAGAACAAAGTGACTTCAGACGCGCTTTTAAACGAGATCTTTTTATTTATTTATTTTTAAAAATTTTAATGTTGGAGAAGAAAAAGTTCTTTATTTGGTCAATAGTCTACACAGCTAATGGATTTTACGTTTTCGGAAATACCAACACCTTTGGGCTCATTGCCACTCAGCTGAAAGGTGATGGGCTTCTATTCGCATTGAACAATGCAGGCCTTCTTTTTTTACAAATGACTACTGACTGCCATTTGTAGTAATATTTGGAATTTTTTATTTGCAAGAGACAAAATATCTAAGACAGTTCTTCTCACACGATTGAAAAATTCCTTTTGGAAAAAATATTTTCTAATAGGAAAGGAATTTGCGGGATAGCACCTTATTTTTGAGTTATATATATTCTTTTATTTGTGGCCACATGTACTCATTCACGATGAATTTAAAGATGAGATGCAGCGACTCTCATCTACAACAACGCTTGAAGTTAAAACGTCTTACTTATCTAGCCAGATGAGACGTCTTTTCAGTCTAGATGGTTAGAGCGCAGCAAAATGGGACCAGTCAACTTTACTTCGGACCCGTTGGACCAGGGTTCGAAACAGCAGCGGCACTCAAGGTCACCAAACAAGTCCCTCCCCTCCTACTCGGGGTAGAATAACATGCCCCGATGCCTCAGAAAAAACATCAACGCCAAAGAGAGATGGCTTAGTGGAAAATAAAAGCTCATATGCTTCTATCTTTTGACCTTTTTTGCGTGCCTCAACCGATTATTTAGTTTTAGAGTTATAATAATAATAATAATATAGAGTTATAATAATAATAATAATATAGAGTTATAATAATAATAATAATATAGAGTTATAATAATAATAATAAATATATAAATGTAAACAATACTGTTTTATTTTAAAAAGAATACAAGAGTATTATTTATATATAAATATCTCCATGAAAATGTTACAGTAAAAAGTTCTAAAAGATTAAAAAATGAGAAAAGAAACCAAACTTAATTTTCTATAAAAAATTTACGACTTTTGATACTATTTTTGTTATACGTTTCTTTAAATAAAATCTTGTTTTGCAAAATCAATAACAAAAACAGATTTCATCAGATGCATTACTGTGAATTAAAAAAAGAGCTATTCAAAAGTCTAAAAATATAAGTTCTTAAAGAGGTGAACAAAGGGGGGAAGGGAAAGCGAGTTCAACCTAAAAATAGTTTTAAATATCTCCAAAAAATCGTAGTCTTTTTTTCCTGAATATGTTTTCCAGAGGGAAAAATTCAGAGATTCATATTAGTCATTTATTTTTCATTTTAATCTTTCTGTTTTAGTAAAGCATTTCCTGCAACCCGCGAATCACTGAAATATAAAGCTAAACTACTTTTTTTTTTTAGAATTGTAAGAATTTATTGAAATTCTACATCATAACAGAAAAAGATGATGTTACATATGGGTGATGATTAAAAGTGAGAAAGTCGGCAGTTTTACACATTTTCTCTCAGAAGCTATTGATTGCAGAATGACAGAGTGAAAACTAAATG